>JAOXYD010242795.1:0-30641 GCA_028565735.1 Pinacopodium congolense | reverse complement strand
TAATTATATAAGATATAATATAATTATTATACATTATTATAATATATTATAATTATTAGGTATTATTATAATACTATAATATAATGTGGTAATATTCTTATAATATTAGAATTGTTTTAAAAAGTATATTAAAAAATTTTAGTAAAGGTAGTTTTGTAAGATAAGAATGTGTCTCTTAAATTTGTGGAATTCATTTACAAATCTCAACTATTTTAGTGGGATTTGGATTATTTATGTTGAATTCCATGGAATTCAAATTTCATAATTGAAATGAATAATTTTTTGTGTTCTAAACACAAAAATTTGGAATTACAAATAAATTCTACAAAATTTTATGGAATTCATTTGTTCCAAACATGCTCTAAATCTTTAAATCCCTAAATTAATACCCTGAATTTTTAATGATGTATAATCAACCTGTTGACATGACATTAATATAATAAAAAATTTCAAGATAATAGGTATATAATAGAGTAATAATTGAAAATTTAAGATTAGTTTTTTTAACTATTTTGGAAATGTTAAGTCTTTTTTAAATATTTTTTCAAAAGTTAGGATCTTATTTGAATGTAGCAAAAGTTTAGGACTTTTTGGATATTGATTTAAACTATGAGAGACAAATTGAACCTTTAGTTTTTATGGTTTTGATAGTAATAAAATATGTTACCATTGATGCTTCTATATTTAATGATATTGATAAATTAATTTGTTAAAGTTTTAAACAAAAGATTAAAGATCAAATTTAATAGAAGGACAAAGTAATAAAAGGATCAAAATGAGTAAAGCAGAACACCAAACATAAGTTAAGAGAGATTTAGGTCAAGTAGCTTAAGAATAAAAACTAAAAGAGACATTTTATAAGTAACAAATTATTCTAATCTTTTTTTCAATTGTATTTTGATCATTTTAATGAATAAGTAGCTCAATCATTGCATATGATTTATATTTAGGCCATATAACAGATACTTTCTCATTTAAACAAAATCCTATTAATCATTAAAATAATCTTTGAGGAAATCTTCAAATGATTTTGAGTCAAGTTTCTTTCGTTAAATGGATGTGTTATCTTTGAAAATATTTGGTATTTGAAGTTTTCAAATTATTTTCTTTTGAATTAAGGGAGCTTCTAATCTTAATTTTAATTATAACAAAACATACTTAATACTAATAATTTTCTTTATGGTGAAAAGTTCAAAAATAGGTTTTTTAGTGATGGATTGAAGTGGGAAGAGTGGAATTAAAGTTGAAAACTAAGCACAAAGAAAGATCAAGCAATTCGAGAGCTTCAAGAACTTCATTTAAGTAGTTTGAATTTGGTTGTAAGTTAGATTCAAAATTGTATTCATATTGCATAAGTTATTGTAAAATGCATAAATTTTCACAATCCAAGCCTTTTTTTTAATTTAATTGAAAGACCTTGGTGTCTAAAACAAATTTAGGGAAGAGTTGAAATTTGTATGAACTAGTTTTTAAGTGAAAGAAATTGTTTTATAGTTTTTGGAAGTTGATTATAATGAAAAATTTCAAAATGTGCATAAAGTTTCATTAATCAAGAAACTTTAAGTTTCTAAGGTTAATTAAAGAGTCTCAGTCACTAAAATTACTTCAGGAAACATTTGAAATTTGGTTGAATCAAGTCTTTATAAAAGAAAAATGTTTTAAGTATTTGAAAATATTTGGAAAAGTTAAAATTGACTTTTAATGTGAGTGGGAATTGTACCCCGATAACACTCCACATCGACAAGCATAACGATGCCATTGTGGTCCTGTAATATTTACTAAAGATCGAGGACAATATAAACAATGATGTGAACAACATTGTTATAGCACAGTAATGACTCGTTTTTTTTAGTCTAACAAGTTTTCGATTATTTATATCAACTAGTTTGAGCATGTAATGGGTTTTCAAGTTTAGGAAGGCTACACACACATGTTCTATGGGTTGTTGAACAATCTTTATGAATTTTAATGATATTTTGTAAAGTTTATAAGTTTTTAAAGTGATCATTGTGGTTGTTAAGCATTCCTTACTTGTATTTATGTTTGTAGCAAGATTTTCATTTTTATGGTTCTCAATTAAAGAAAAATTGATTCTATTGGATTCCAAAAGCTTTCAAGTGATATTTCACTCACATTTTTTGTCTTGAAAAACTTTGTACATATTTGAACCCTTAGTTTATGAATTTTCAAGTAAAACACCTTTAAAATGTAGCTTTTGTGTTATTATAAGTAAACTGAAAGGTTCCTTTTAATATTTGAAGAAAATTTATATAAGGTTCCTCTTTAGCTTCATTAAAGAAGATTAGGATTTTTAAGGGTTTCTCTACACCTAAAGAAGAGTTGTAAAACTTTTTGATTGATAGTGAAATTTTCAAATGTGATCTTGGAGAGTGAACGTAGGTAATAAAGGGTATTGCTAAACCACTATAAATCAACTGTCACCTCTCCACACTAACTCTTTATTTCAATTACTTGTTCTTTTGTTTCATACTTATCTTGTGTTCATTTGGGATATTTATATCATCATTATAGGTTAAATTGTAGGTAGGCATTGCATTCTCATACAAATCAGTTTAGGTTTAAAGCTTTAAAAAAATTTTAAACACCTAATTTATCCCTTTTCTTTATGATGCCATTAGAGTTAACATTTTCTACATAGATTTTGTTAAGCTAAAGGTTTTGATTAAAAAATTTACAAAATGGATCATTTGTAATTGGTTACATATTCGGCTAGCTAATGGGATAACTAATGAATCTTTGATAGCTAAAGGATTATAATTAGTTGCCTAATGGTAAGTTTAAAATTTTAATAAAAGGCAAATTTTTGTTGAAATAGGGGGGTCTAACTAGCTAACACCCTAGTCAAAAAATGTTTAGCCAACCAAAGTTAAGAGATCTACTAGCCTATCTTTATTTAGAATCCAACCATAATAATAACAAGTTTTGTATGTCTAACAACTATTTAAGTTTATATATTTGATTCGCTAGGGAACATTCGACATAATAGAAAATTTGTTAGTTATAAAGTGCATTTTTGTGTTTCATAACATATTATTGGTCCATATAAGAAACTTAAGAAGGAGGTAAATTAAGTGACTTTACATTTTAAAGGATTTTTAAAGTCCTTTACACCTAATTGAAAAATTTACTCTTGAATATTATATAATGCGGAAGTTATAAATAATTCAATAAACAATTTAGAATGTGAATTGAAAAGTGAAAGTTTAAATAATATATCAAGAAATATACTATGATTGAAACAACGTAAACTTAAAAAATAAGAGAGATAAAGGAAAGAGAAACACAAACCAATTTATAGTGATTTTATGTCTAATACCACACTTACGTCTACTCCCTAACTCCTTGTTGGTAATTTGGCTATTAAAAATAAACTTACAATCTCTTCCCTTTTTCATGGGCTCTAAAGTAACTATTACAATCACTCATTCGCTTTAGGGGCTTTAAATTAACTCCTATAAACCAACTAACGTTTTTACAAACAAGTCCAACCCTTACAATATGTTCATCTCACAACCTTACTACACTAAAAGTGCACTTTAAAAGCTCTCAACCTAATCAATACAAGTGTGTAAGAGGCTCAACATTATAATAAAAAAATATGTGCAAAACACCTTCATAAAATACATCAAAATCAACCAAAATAAAAACCTTAAAACTTTCAAAATTCAATATGATACTTCCCAACACTTATACACTTACTTAATGCATAACACACTCAAGATACTTATTTATAGGTGAAAACTAGTATATTAACTGCATATAACCATTCAATGTCATTAAAATTCAGTTTACCATTGAAAAATAGTTGTTTTTATTTATTTCATCAAACAACTGATTGATAAGTCCAAGGAAAATTTGCATATTTTTCAACTAGTCTACACACATTGGTCAAGTCAATAGTACTTTGGCAAACTGTTTTTTAATGTAATTCAACATACCTTAATGGTTAGGCTTAATTTGTACATATTTTTAATTCAATTTTGATTTTTAAGGCTTATGTTTAAGACCTTTTAATGAAATTTTAAGCTTAAATATTTTAATTATTGAATTTGATAATGCTCACAGGAGATTGTATGAAAAAATAGTTATTTTTTAGGCTTTGAAGTTCATTATGATCGTGGAAAGGTTAAATGAATTATTAGATTAAAGACTAGAAGGAAGGAGGAAAAATAGTGGAAATCACATCCATGCTAAATAGTCAACCAATATTCCTTGAAAACTCATCTGATTGACTAATGCCTATAAAAACTTCAATTAGTCAACCAGTTCGACCAATTATTCTATAGAACTAATTCCAGGATTCTATAACATATCAATTTAATCTAAAAGCTCTTAAAAAATTCCTTTGTTCCAAAAATAAATCCAACCATCTTTTAGAAGTTCTCCACAAAGTTTTTGGTGATCAAGACCTATCAATTAAATTCAAAAACTCAAATCGATTAATAGAAGCCTTTTGAACAATTCTAATAGATCAAAAGAGTAGGAATGGATAGAGAGGGAATTTATCAATAGTAAGTGGAAATTCCCTATTTCTATTTATTTATGGGGCTCTAGTTTATTTGTTTGCTAAGCCTCGTTCCCATGATCCTGAATCAATCTTACCTGGGATCACAAATCCTAAATAGGAAATGGTTTTCATCAAGAGTAGCTTTAGAATGTTTCCAAGCCATGGAATAAATTCCATTGGTCACACTCTGCCGAGTTTCTCTGGTTTTTTTTTAAGAAAGCAAGCAAGGGTGGAACATCTTGATTAATGAATTTCCAAACTTTCAATTCAAACTCAATTCCAAACTATTCCAAAATATTCCACTTCAAAACCAATTCACACAAATTTTAATTCATCTCTAAATTGATTTAAACATCAAGACATTTCAATTAAGTTTAAACACAAAATATGTCTTGGTTATAAAAGTTTAAGCACCTTTGAATTTCAAAATCTTTTCAATGTTTTCCTAAACTACTCAAAATCATTCTTTTCACTTCAAAAATAATGTATAGAAGTTTCAAAACATCCCCTAAATAGTTATAAATACTAAAACTTTTCAATTAAACTCAAATATAAAATGTGTCCTAGTTAATGGAACTTTTTATTCCAAATAATTTATAAAAATCTTTCATAATTTCCCAAACTTTCTCAGTCATCCTTAAAAATGATGATTTGATCTTTTTAGTATTTGAAAGGCTTAATATTTGCATAATGGTTTGAATTTAGGATTTTGGAATAGATTATTTGCATTTGTATATTATATTTTGGTCAAGATTTTTAGAGTTTGCATGATTATTTACATAATAAGATTTAATAAAAAGTTTCATATTAGTATAGAGTTTCATAATTAAGGAGAAATTTTTTGAACTATTTTAAATAAATCCTCTTGATGTCCTAAAATGTTTTGAAGTATTGTTTGAGATTGGTTGAGTGGTTTTGAGTATGGTTTAATCAAGATATTGATCCTAAATGCATTTTGTAATCGTCAGTTTTTATTTGTAATAATAAATCATTTAAAATATTATTTTCTTGATGAAATTATAAGGTTAGGATAACAATCAAAAGAAACTAGAGCATTATAAATGCTAGATTCAATTGAGCTTAGTAGGGAATCCTGCAAAATCATAGAACCTAGCAACTCTCAATACTACTAAAATTGATATAATGAATCCTTATATATTGAAAGGTTTAATTCTTATTTATACTAATTCTATAGGAATATATGTTTGTTAAATGGATTGTTCTAATAATAATGTATTGTTTCAAACAGTTTTGTTAAACGAATATCTCTTTTTTTTTCATTTTATTAGCATACTCTAATTTTTTTAAATTATTTGTTTTAAAATTTAATCTTTTTATTTTTTTAAATTTCCAAATTATTAATTGATATTTCAAAGTTTTCCATTATTACTATTTCACTAGTAACAATTTTTTTCACTGGTACTAGAAATTGAAGCATTAGAAATGAATTTGGTTCTTATAAAGAAATCTATCTTTAAGAAATTTAATTCTCTTTTATTTTAGCTAATTAACTAATCAATGGATTTATTGTCTAAATAAGACTTGCACTGAGACCATAATACCTTTAATAGAAAAAAACCAAATATCTTAAATAATAAATTTCTTTTACCTAAATTCGAACTCTGATAGTAATGATTAGCTCTTATACTAATGTGATATGTTTATTAATTGCAATTACTACAATAGAATAAATATGCCAAGCCCATCAAAACTATTGGATACATAGATATCAGTTCCCATAAAAGTGTCATAAAATCCAGTATTTTACCACTAAAAGCTTAGACATTACATGAGCAGTACTTTACAGCTACTGATGGCAAATCCTTTAAATTTGGACTTATTACTAAATGCAAGATTGGAATCAAATTTTTCCTAGGTTGCATTGTTTGGACTAGGATTCTTGGAAGTCATCTCCCTAGCCCAGATGTTCTTATTGACATGGACATCTACTACAAAGTAGAAAGGTTACAGATTCTACCTAATGGGATTAGATACAAACAACACTTCTATGAATATACTAATATCTATAACATGTTTGAGTTAAAGGAAGTGCCTTATAGATATTAGGAAATCAAAATTTAGTTTTTGAAGTATTCGTCTAAAAGTCATGACTAGTTCAACCATACCAATCCATTGTGGAAGAATCTATAATTTTTTATACAACTTCCTTTTAAGAAGAATGAGGATGTCAAACCTATTAATGCTAGTATCATGGAACGAATCATGATAACATGAAATTAGCATAAGAAGAATGTTTTGTCTTACTTAAACAAGGTCTCATTAACCCAACCAAATTTGAATGGGCATGTTAAGCATTTTATATGGAGAAAAGGACCGAAAATCAGAGGGAAAAATAAGTTAGTCATTAATTATAAACCTCTTAATCTTTTCTATCATGATGAAATTAAAGAAAATCTTGACTTCTCTTAATAATAATACCTATATATAGGACTTTGGCAACTCAATATTGACCCAAAAGACAGGTATAAAAACAACCTTTTATATTCTTAATGCCTAGTGTCAGTGGAAGGTTATGCCGTTGAACTGAAAATTGTGTCGTCATTATGTCAATGAGCTATGACCAGAATCTATGAGCCCATTCTCAACATTGCTATAATCTACATTGATAATATCTTGCTATAGTCCATAACTTATAAGAATTATTAGGCCCTATTGTAGCAATTCTTAGAGCTTAAAAATCAATATGGAATAATGATTTTAGCTTAAAAAAAGTAAGATCGGTTAAACCCAAATATAATTTTTGCGAATGAACTTTCATAATGGATTCTACCAACCTTGTTTACGTATAGCCAGTGAACTATTAAATGTCGTGGATGAAAATCTCATCCTAAAGAATATTCAGTAATTTCTTGTAATAATTAATTGCATTTCATTTAGGATTTCACTTCCCATGTGTCAAACTTCACTAGCCAATTTTCTAAAATGCTAAAAAAGAATCCTCCACTATAAAGTAATGACTAGATGAAAGAAGAAGAGTCAACATTCACCTCTATTAAAGCTACCAAAAAAAGGAAAAAAAATCTTACAGACAGACACTAATGAACAGTATTAAAGAGCCATACTGATTAAAGAGATTATTGGAAAACACTTTCATTGTAGCAATGCAAATGGATAATTTAATGAGTTAGAAAAGCACTTCTATGCAATATACAAGGAGATATTGTCAATAAATCAAGGAACAAAAAACTTTAATTTATACCTTAATCCATATCTCTCTTATGGACATTCCTTGAATTGTTCCAGCCACTTCATAAATGGAGATTCTAAGTTGGACAAATCCTAAATCAATTTCAGTTATGGACCATATCACTTGTACAGTAGAAAAGTTTAGTCTATCATCATCATACATCAACCTTACAATGCGACACAGAGTGGTTACAGTTATACTATAAACCATGTCCAACTCTGGAGAATGCAGTCCAATGGCCTATAAATAGGAAAAGTCTGATGACCTAATTATATTTCTTCCTCTACCATTTAAATCACTCTCTAAAATCTAGACCACTAATGACTTGAACCTCCTTAGGTCTATATCTAGGAGATTTTAATTTAGAAGAGCTCATTTCCCCTAGTGCAGGTTATTTTAGTTCCTTCGATAACTTTGTTATCGTAGCATTTAATGTTATGGGTGGTGAATGTTAGGCCTATATGGCATTTAAGAGAGGGAGGGGGAATTAGGTATTAAAATTTTCTTCTAAATTATTTAACCTAATTTTTTACCATTTTATTTAAATATGGAAGCTAAATAAAAATTCTAATTTATCAAATTAATCAATAAAAATAAAATATAAAATATAAAATAAATGCATAAAAATAGAAGATTAAAGGAAGAGAGACACAAATGATTTGTTCTAATTCGAGCGGTCTACTTACCCTTACATTTGGTCTCTAATACCACTGTTAAAATTTTTGCACTATTGCAATCAACAAAAATACAACATTAGATATACAATTATTTTTTAAGGTTCAAAGACAACCTTTCACTCTTCCTTTCAAGGCTAAGGAATAACCTATCATTCCCTTTTCTAAAGTTAAAGGATAACTTACCAACACTCTTCTTTTTTAAGGCTTAAGAATAACCTTTACAAGAATTCACTTACAATTTCCACCCTTCCCACAATCACATCTTACACAAGTTGTCACTCTTGACCCACCAAGATGTTTAAGGGTTCACACTAAATTTAAGAATGAATGCACAATCAATCTCAATACTAAAACAAACAGACCTTCACTAAAAACTCATAAGCACACTCAAGAATACTCAATCTCAATGTATGAACACTTTCTATGTTTCTTGGATATAAAAATTGCACAAACAACACATATTTATATCCAAAAATCTCAATATACTCGTTATATTACTGTTGTTTAACATTCCTTAACATTTATTAATATTGTCGTTGTAAAACTAGTCATTGTCTAATGTCCAGTTGTAGATTTACTACCTTTGGTTGACCAAACTCGTATCATCGATCGACCTAACATACATCAGTCAACCGATACATGCATTCGGTTAATTGATCCCTCTAGAATCAATGCACCCCAGCCCATTTCGATCCAAAATAACCAAAATTAACCCAAAGTATATCTTAATACAAACCAACATATTTAAACATACACGAAACAATTCCAACCATATCTTAACACACTTTACACTATTTAATACATTAAAATGATTCATCTTACCAAAATACCCTAACAAATTAATCTAACCAATTTCTTTATCTATTAGTATGTTAATTAATTCATATGATACCACACAGGTATCATCCATACATCAAGATGATTTTCACATACAGATTAAGTAAAAACAACACCTCTTAATTATGCATTCTATATGCTTTGCATATGCATGATTGATCCTTTTCAACACTATGATAAGACTAAAAAGAAAACTTGCAAATACTTATTCATGAACCTATCAAATCCTACTCTTGAACTTGATCTTCTATTTTGAATCTTCAAGATCAACTTCAATGTTTTTCTTTCTCATCAACTTGATTTTCATACGTCTCCAACATACTTCATGAACTCTATATATATTTCTTATTATCAAGGCTTAAACGTACTTGCACTTCAAGTCTTCACCAAACTTGTTTTCATCAAATTATATTAATAAATATAACAAGCTCCACAAACAAACTAGCAAAAATACTTTGTCATCATAAAAATAAAGGTAGAACCAATCTTTAGTTCAACAATCTCCTTTTCTTATGATAACAACATCATTTGATATTATAAGTGGATAATAAAAAAAATTATACACTCAAAACAGTCCACATATATATGCACATAAATTTGCTACCCCTTACTAATATCATATCTATCATTCTCCCCCTTTTTATCTTCATCAAAAAGTTCATAGCCAATTAAAAAAATGTATAAAGTTCAAATCAAATACAAAACAAGTCCCATATGAAAATTATAATACTATGATACTAATAAACATGAAAGATACAAATAGGATACACACATCGTCTCCTTTTATACGAAACATATATTTTAAGTAAATTTTCAAAAATATGTTAAAATCACATCATAACTTATCTTTAAATGATGTTAAAGAAAAACTTTTCTTTCAACAATGCTCTCCCTTAACATACCATGATAAACTTCAAGATACCATGTTACAAATACCTGTAAGAGGGACAACATCAACTAAATTTCATTTCAAAAAGTGTCAAACATGTTGTCATAAAAAAATGATACCAATCGTTATTAAAGGGTGATTAATTACTAAAAAATCATATACTTAGTTCTAACCTTGTTGAAAAATGAGACATGCCTATATTAATTATTAAAACAAAATATGATACGCAATGTTAGAAAGAAAAAAAACTTGATATCAAATATTGAAATCTCTATCAATTAAAACCAAATTTTAAGATAAGATACCACTATACCACTTGTTAATAAAATATCAACCTACACCAATAGTTGATTTCAATTGCTGAAAAACTAACTTGTTGATACCAATTGTAATAAAATTAATATAAACCGATAATTGATAGCAGTTAATTAATACAAGACAAGTATCAAAATACCAATTGTTAATAATACTCAAAACAAACATATAACAAAAAGCATCAGTAACAAAGATCACTTATCATTGCCAAAAAGGGGATATTTCTCCTTTATAAATAGTCGACAACCAAAAATCAATCAAATATTAACTTTACAACTTCATATACATAATACAAATAATTTCAAGATACCAATTAAATTGCTTTCATTAAGAGGGAACTCATAAGTTTTATAAAGATGGAGGATTCCTTTCTCCTTAGTTTACTTTTTTTTTATGAATTGCCTTCATGCATTAGTTTACGATAAAGGTTTGGAAGTTTTATAATGCATTAAAATCCTTGAATTTAAACACCATACATTTTAAAAATTCCATAAAGGTTAATTATTGGAAATTTATGACATGGCATTTAGATCTTAGTTTATGTTGAGCATGAGCTTTTTCAAGAAATGATGGCTTTTGAGTTTTTGAAATGGGATTTGAAATCATTAAAGTTGTTTGATGCCTTAGGAACATTATACATACACTTAGGGGAGTATGAACTTTCATTTAAGTTGAATATTTGATTTTTAAATTTTCAAATATTGAGTTTTGATAAATTCATAGTATTAGTTTTCAAAGATAGGGAGTAGTACTTATTTTTAATCTTGTTACGAAAGCAGAGTTTTGTATGATGCTTTGAAGTTAGTATGTTAGTATGCTTGTAACTTGCTCATTCCTTTCATATTCTTTTTTTCTTAATATGAGTGTTTTAAATAATAATGTATGAATTTAGGGATATTGTTGAACTAATGGTTGGTTACACCTTCATTTTAATAATGACAAAAAAAATTCTAATGTATTTATGGAGCTTGTTATATTTGTTAATATAGATATAATGAAAACAAGTCATTAAGTGTTTGATGAAGACTTGAAGTGCAAGTATGTTTAAGCCTTGATGATAAGATATATATGGAGTTCATAAAGTATGTTGGAGATGTATGAAGATCAAGTTGATGAGAAAGAAGATCATTGAAGTTGATCCTGAAGATTGAAGATAGAAGATGAAGTTCAAAAGTAGAATTTGATTAGTTTATAAATAAGTCTTTGTAAGTCTTCTCTTTGATCTTACTATAATGTTAAAAGAGATCAATCATTCATATGCATTCATATTTAGTATTTGCATATAGGATGCATAATCAAGAGATTTTGTTTGTAATTGGTGTATATGTCAAAACCCTTTTGATGTATAGATGAATAAATGTGTAGTATCGCATGAATTAATTAAAGGATGAATGGATTAAGAAATTAGTTATATTAATATGTTAAGGTATTTTAGTAAGATTAATAAATTTGAATGCACTAAATTATGTAAAAATGTGTTAAGATATAGTTGGAATTACGTTATATATGTTTAAATATATTAGTTTGAGTTAAGATATGATTTGGGTTAAGTTTGGTTGTTTTTGGCCAAGATGGGCCAGAGTGCGTCGGTTCCAGGGGAACATGCATTTGGTTGACCGATCTATGTTAGATCAATTAAATGCATATATCAGTTAACCGATCTATGAAAGGTCAACCAATTATGCAAGTTCGGTTGATTGGAGGCAGCGAATCTACAATTGAACATTGGGAAATGGTTAGTTTTACAGAAATAATATTAATAAATGTTAAGGAACGTTGGGAAACGATAATATAATGGGTATATTGAGATTTATAGGTATAAATATGTGTTAATTATGTAGTTTTTATATCCAAGAAATATAGAAAGTGTGCATACATTGAGATTGAGTATTATTGAGTGTGCTTATGAGTTTTTAATGAAGTTTTATTTGTTTTAGCATTGAGTTTAGTTGTGCATTCATTCTTAAGTTTAGTATGGGTCATTATACACCTTAATGGGTTAAGAGTGATAACTGGTGTAAAATGTGATCGTGAAAAGGATGGGAATTGTGAGTAAATTCTTGTAAGGGTTATTCTTGAGCCTTAAAAAAGAAGAATATTAGTATGTTATCCTTTAACCTTAGAAAAGTTCATGATAGGTTATTCTTTAGTATTTAAAAGGAGAGTGAAAGGTTATCCTTGAACCTTAAAAAAAGATTGCATATCTAATGTTGTATTTTTGTTGATTGCAATAATGCAAAAATCTTAATAGTGGTGTTAGGGACTAGATGTAGGGGCAAGTACACCATTCCAATTTAGAATAAATTTTTTTGTATCTCTCTTCCCTTACTCTTTTGTTTTTATGCATTTATTTTATATTTTCTACTATTTTCTAACATTTATTAACATTATTGTTGCAAAACTAGTTGTTTCCTAACATTTAGCTATATATTCCCTACCTTCAGTCAACTGAACTTGCATAATTAGTTGACCTAACATAGATCGGCCAATCAATGCATGCATTCGGTCGACGAATCCCTCTGGAATTGACGCACTCTGGCTCATCTCGGCCCAAAACAACTAAACTTAACCCAAATCATATCTTGACACAAACCAATATATTTAAACACATACCAAATAATTCCAATCATATCTTAACACATTTTACACTATTTACCACATTTAAATTTATTTATCTTTCCAAAATACCTTAACATATTAATCTAATCAATTTTTTCATCCATTCATCCTTTAGGAAATTCATGAGATACCACATATGCATTCATCTATATATCAAGAGTATTTTCCTATACACATCAAGTACAAACAACAACTTTTAATTATGCATTTTATATAAAAAAAACTAAATATGAATATATATACATGATTGAGCCCTTTCAACATTATGGTAAGACCAAAGAGAAGACTTACAAAAACTTATTCATAAACTTATCAAATCCTACTCTTAAACTTGATCTTCTATTTTTAATCTTCAAGATTAAATTCAATGTTTTTCTTTCTCATCAACTTGATCTCCATACGTCTCCAACATACTTCATAAACTCCATATATGTCTCTTATAATCAAGGCTTAAACATACTTGCACTTTAAGTGTTCACTAGACTTATTTTCATCAAACCTATCTTAACAAAGATAACAAGCTTCACAAACACATTAGTAAAAATATTTTTTCATCATTAAAATAAAGATGGAACCAACCCTTAGTTCAACAACCTCCTCTTTTTTGATAATGATAAAACCATGTGATATTAGAAGCATGTAATAATCTACCAAGTTTTAAAATCAAAGATAAGTTTGAAGTTATAGAATCATCCAGGTCCAGGCCTAATCACTTACCAAGCTATTTCCAAGATTCTTATGACCTACTTGAACCCCCTCCCCCCAATTATTAATGAGGAATAATTAGAAAATTTCATCCACTCATTACATCAATTGGATGGGGATACAAACAAAGATGATGGGATCAATGATAGTGATTATGGGTCATAATCCTTGTTAGCACCACCTCTGTAGATTCCTTCACTGGGACCTTGTTTTTCCTAATGATTGTACTTTTTATTATGCTACTTTGTTTCTTAGTTTACATTAATGTAATGTATGGGGACGCATGTAAAGTATTGCCCTTCATAGGCCCTAGTTTTTAATTATTGTACTTTGTCTCATTTATCCTTGCTTTTCCTATATAAGCAAGGTTTCTCTTTTATTGTATTAACACAAAAATCAATATAACTCCTATATGTTTTATTATTCTCCATGGCTTCTTTCTAAGTGTTTTAATCTCATTAAAGCTTGAGTCTTTAATGTAATCTCAATTATATTTATATATATATATATATATATATAAGACAAGTAAGCTCTGCACTTACCTTCATAAGGATCTTATACATTAGAACACCTTGAACTAATGATCCTATTTAAGCTTATTCCTTCAAACCATGGAACTATGGTAGCTATCGACTCATTTTATTAAAGTTTCAATCGGTTAGTCAGTAATCCATCCCCTTCTGCAGAGTGATGATTGATGGGATAAACAAAGGGCTTATAACCCTGATTTGTCTTTCCACTATATTAAGTACATCAATTTGACGTGTCAAACCAACAAGATAGGGAAGGAATGGATCACTAACTATCTTTCTATACAAGTAAGCTCTGTACTTACCTCCATAAGGATCTTATACATTAAAACATATTGGATTAATGATCCTATTTAAGATTAGACTTATACGATGATGAATTTGTCAACTTTGATCTTTAAGAGTCAACCCTCGAGAGTTGATGCCCGTTAAAAGTAGAAGGGCTTGTGTCACAACTAGAATACATAAGATCTTTACTATAATTGTCTTTGTCTATCTCTTAGCTCTTAAAGAGATCTAGAATATATCATATTGCATATTGTTTCCTATCAAATGTCCTTATGACCCTTCGAGGTTCTAGAATGGTGTCAAAGCCACTCTTGTATCCTTGAGGTCATATGTTCAAATCGTTAGAAGCTTTATATGGCTGGGAAGATTCTGGTAGCAACAAATTGCATAAGTTTGGGTAGGTATTGTGAGCCTCAATACTTGGGTCCTACTACTAGGGGCCTCGCCTCTTAAAGAAGAGGAGTAAGAGGGAGTTGATAGCTCGAACTAAGCACATATAACTAAGAAGGGAGATTTTGTGGTCTAACTAGTCAAGGTAGCATTTCTAATAAAATGTTTGGACTAAAAGTAGCACCATCATGTTGCAAAGGGATATGACTAGAATATTTGAACCCCTTCTTAAGAGTGCTCAAATTTACAATGATGATATTTTGTTATATTTAACAACTCATACAGAGAATTAGACCCTTCTACAATATTTCTTGGATCTTACTCAACAATATGATATAATTCTTTCAGCTTGAAAAAGTAAATTTAGTTTTGGCCAAATAGACTTTTTGGGGATGAATTGGTCAACTTTGATCCTTAAGAGTCAGGCCTTGGGAGTTGGTGCCTGTTGAGAGCAAAAGAGCTTATGTCTCGGCTAAAATACCTGAGATATTTGTTACAATTATCTTTGTCTATCTCTTAGGTATTATAAAGATCTAGAACTTATCATATTGCATATAATTTTATATCAAATATTTCCATGAACCTTCGACATTCTAGAATGGTACCAAAGCCACCTTTATTTCCTTGAGGCCACATGTTCAAATTATTAGAAGCTTTACATGCCTATAAATATTCCAACAGCAACAAATTGCACAAGGTTGGGCAGATACCAAGGGTATCAATGCTTGGGTCCTATGGCTAAGGGCCTCCCCTCTCAAGAAGGGAGAGTAAGTAGGAGTTGGTAGCTCAAGCTAAGCATATATGACTAAAAAGATACAAAGGAGATTCTGTGGCCTAATTATTCAAGGTAGCTTTTCTAGTAAAATCTGTGGACTAAAGTATCATCATTATTTCAAAAGGCTATGATCAGAATATATAGGTCCATTCTTAAGAGTACTCTAATCTAAATTGATGATATTTTGTTGTATTCCATAACTCATAAGGAGCTCTAGGCCTTTCTACAACAATTTTTAGACCTCACTTAATAATATTGTATAATGCTCTTAGCTTAGAAAAGTCAAATAGGTTTGGCCTAAATAGGCTTTTTAAGGATGAATTGGTCATCTTCAATCCTTAAGAGTCATGCTTTAAGATTTGATGCCCGTTGAGAGTATAAGGGCTAGTGACTTAACTAGAATACCTGAGATCTTTACTATAATTGTTTTTGTTTATCTCTTAGCTCTTAGAGAGATCTAGAACAAATCATATTACATATAATTTCCTATCAAATATCCTTATGAACCTTTAAGGTTTTTTAATGGTATTAAAGCCATATGTTTCACTTGACTACGATTACATTATTTTAGATGAGAGTAAGTAAGGAGTCACCACAGTCATGAGTGAATCCTTTTCTCATGCCCTAGATCCATTTCACTTGTCTTTAATACTTTCTTTAGCTACCTTACCTTCTTCCGTAAAGAGAACCCTTTCCAATAAAATTGAAAATCTAGTTGAAGTCACTCATCTTCCTAAAAATATTAGAATTCATGATAACAATCTTTCTCTCTTAAATTTGTACAGTCTGATAGATCTATTATTAGGAGTATTCGCTCCATTATCTTCACACATTGTCCCAGAGTTAAAAAAATCATTTAAAGTTCTATATTAGAATAATGTGGACTAAAATCCATACACGCTAGGCAATATGTAACTCTAAAAATCCCCCCAAGAATTAATTTCCTTCTGGAGAGAGCAAGGCCATACCCATTTATACATTGGAGCTATTCACCTTATCCTGACCTTGTATAGACGAAAAGGGATTCCGGCTACCGCTCGAATTTCTCTTTTTGATACAGTGTATCCAAAGTACCATAATGCTTTAATTGATATGTTATTGACTACACTTAATAATGGCAGAGTAATCCTTACTATTTCCCCTGGTTTTAATATCATGCTAAATGATCCAACTTTATTGAAATGATTAAAAGCCCAAACCCAAATAATCATAGTAGAACAAGATCTCGTGGAAATAATAGCCACTTTGCATCATCAAATCATTTATAGGATATAGAATCATGCTGTGGATCTTAATTTTCTCAATTATACCATAGACATCTTATACATGGTTACTGATCAAATTCATGATCCTACTACCATCATATAGATACCAAGTAGTTTCCAACCAATGATCTAGAAAGTTTGATGTCGTTGGAATAGGTTATTAACTATGAAAAGGTGTTCCATATTTCACATCACCATTCTATACATACAGTAGCTCCGCCTATCCAAAAAAGCTTACGGGATAGGACAGTTAAGTTTGTTTTCATTAAAGCTAATGAAGACCAACCAAAGTCCTCACAAACATTTAGATCCATTTTGATGATACAACTAGCCTTCTCTTATGAAGAAGGTTTAGGAGCACCACTAATCCATTATATTAAACCTAATGGCTATCAGATATATGTTTGCCATATGAATGGTTATTTCATTTTAAATGTTGATCCCTTTATGTGTGATTCTGATTGTGAATGTTGGATGGATTAATCTAATAATGAATTATACCTTTCATAAAAGAATTCCAAGAAAAATAAAAAAGTTCACATGCATTGCACAAATAAATCCTTAGTCTAAGTATAATGATCAAGATCCCAACTCAAGAACTTGATTTGGACTTAAAAATCTCAAACCTAAACTTGAAAATATATATGAATAGCTCAAGGCAATTGGTAAGGAACACTAACTTTCTCGTTATGAAATTCCTATTAGACATGAACCCATTATTCCATTTATTCATATGATAGCATTAGCGCGTATAATGTGTATGATGATGAGACCTTATAAAGAGGAGTTCCCTCCTTCAGAAAGGAGGACTGATGAAGTCATAGGGGTTATCTTAACCACGTATGTCAAATCTATTGGCATGTCTCCTCAAGGCACCTATGTCACTCTCTCTCCTATCAAAGAAGTTTTAAATTGGATAACTAAAAATGTTACTGCCTAGAATAAAGCTCTAAGAAGGATAGATAAAGCTTGACCGGCTATCTCAATAAAGACAAGTAACTCAAAATCAGATGGATTAAATCTCTTCTTAAATTTAATGATTGCATGACAATTTGGTTAGTTAAATGGCTTAAATTGATGCAGATTTATGAAAATTTATTAATACTCAGTATTATGGGCTAGACCTCACCAAAAAGGAACGAGAAGTCTAAAGAATCTGAGAAGAGCTCAAGAGAATTGAGGTTGATGTCCAGGAGGGAAAGTCCAAATTTATGTTTGAGGCCTACCCTCCATCTTTCCCAACTATTCCACCAATTTATACTACTCCAACACACCTTAAAGTGTCTGATTATGAAAGAGTTTTTAAAATAACTTATTCATTAATTAGGCAATCTTTAAAGCCCAGAAAGCCATATAAACATGAACCAAAAAGAAAGGATAAGCCCTTATCATTTATACAAAACTTGTCGAGCCTTCATAGAAATCATTTCAAATTAAGACACTAACTATTTGACCTTTGAAAACTTAACCTGTTTATCCCAATGGGAAGGATAAAGAGCCCATACATGAATACATTGTTACCCTTTAATAGGCCCATTCAGAAGATTCTAACAACTAAGAATCTTTTATCACTATGTCTGGTAGTTTTGACCAATTTGTTAACCTATCTCAAATTTCAAAAATCTTAAAGGATGTTCATGAATCCTCCTAACAGCTTATTGAGGTAGAACTAAAATTACAAATTAGTGAAGTTGAGTCTATTATTGAGCCTATATGACCTCAGCCATGACTGACACTTATAAATTAACTTATGATCCATAGTTTAATTTTAATGATCTTTCACCCCGAAAATAGAGAGATCAATTCCATGAATCTAAAACTTGGATTAACTTACAAATGATCAGACTTAATGCTAACCTTGGAGAGGTCTTGATAGAGTTTGTTTTTTAGGACTTGTTTGGTATCAATGCAGTTTTTAGTTTTGATTTTTAACACAAAAATCGATAAAGATAACACACTAATACAGCACATAAATCGAGGATAAAATACAAAAATTAATACAAATATATCAAAACAACAATTAAAAACCACAACCTACAACAATACCAAATGACCCCTTAGATGATGACCAATTTTCTAGAATGGTTCTAAAATCTTGGAGAATACAAGAAAATTCAAGCAATAAAAGTTCTAGAAGCCAATACGTTAGTTAGTATGATACATAAAGAATTCATAGCATATTTTCAACTCATTGATTGATAATGAAAACAAGAATATTTAAAAATAAAATATTGTTTTTTAGATTGCAAGGATCTTAAAAAGCATTTTCAACGTATGTCTGAGTGATATTATATACTGAATAGTTTAATGATGTCAATCTCATATACACCCAATTGACTAAATTTTTTATACTATCTATATTTCTTTTCTTCATTTTACGTTCCATTATTACTTTTGTTGCAAGCAGAGCAATCCGGAATTGGAATAGCATGCAAGATAAAAATGTCATAAAAAATCATGACAAGACACGTAAAAAAACATGAGTAAGTCAAGTGTAAACTAATGAATAAATACATGTTTTGACCATAAAATGTCCCAAAGATATCGGACTCCTGCAACTTCCAACATATGTCCCAAACTGTTGATTGCATGCACTCGAAAAGAAACAACATCCACCGCCAAAGTCGCTCTCTCTCTTCAAATCTTTAATCCTTTTCTCTTTTACTCAGTCTCTTGACATCCAGTAAATCCGCGCATATCAGACCAGTTCAGCCTCAACAAAATTTTCTACCTATTTCAGTTTCAACAACAACAATTCTGATCTTTCACATTATTCTTCTTTATCAATTGTTTCCCTATTTGTTTGTGCACAAGTTTTCAACTCCAACCTGTGCGGACTTTGATGCTATAAACATGACCCTAAAGGGTGGCACCCGCCAAGCTTGTGCTGCATGCAAGCACCAAAGAAGAAGGTGCACATCCGAGTGTGTTTTGGCACCTTATTTCCCAGCCGACCAAACCGAGATGTTCAGAAACGCTCATAAGCTATTTGGCGTCAGCAATATTGTTAAGATACTCAGGAGTGTTGATAATTCTCAGAAAGCTGAGGCAATGACTTCCATTATCTGCCAAGCAAATATTCGTGATAGGTACCCTGTTCATGGATGCTTAGGTTTGATCAATCATCTGAGATACCAGATTTGGCAAGTTGAAGAAGAGCTTCATGCAGTTCTCGCTCAGCTTGAAATGTACAGGCAACATCACCAACAGCAACAGATTTCTTCCATTGTTGACGACGTTCCATCGCAGCTAGAGCTAGGCATGGCTCCTCCTAGCAACGCCCTTCAGCTCTTTAGCCACAATTCCCAGCCTTTGAACACCGTGCCCGCACTGCCTATGACACAGCAGCAATCCTACTCTAATAGTAGCTACATAGGTTACAGTTCCAGTTGCTTTGATTCCAAGGAAAATGCAGGGAATTCTCTGTCTATTCAGCATCCATATGCCATTAACGATAATCCCAATTCAATGGCAATTCATCAATCTCATTTGGTAGCTTCACAGACACTAGCTATCCAGCAAGAAGTTGTTCAAGATTATGATGAGTTACACCCGTTCTTTGACACCATTGACGACAGGCAGTCCTATATCGATTCGAAAGAAGCCTATGAGTCCAGGTACACATAAACTGGTATCTGTTCAATCTTTCCATACTGTCAAGGATATGGTCTAACATTAAATAAAATTACACTGCAGCTCTGAAGAATCACTGAGGGACACAACACAATCGATGGAACATGTTGCAGAGAACGAATTGAAGAGTGCTGCTGCATGCTTCAGTCTTACCAGTGTCAATTAATGGATCAGTAAAACAAGAAATGGTGAGAAAATGCAGCTTCGTCCATTCCAGGATAAAGAAATTGAATGAAGGATCATGAGTGAGCTAGAGATAAGTACATAAAGATTTCGGTCTTATTTTAAAATCCGTTTAATAGAGACAATATTCCACAATTTTGAGGTCACATTTCCCATTTTCTTCCTCACAGAAACATGATGTAAATTACATATTTGCTTAGTTTCCTCTTGTAATCAGCAACCGTAACTTTCTTTTTGGTGCCATTTTCATGGAATGATATAGTGTTAAGGAATTGCAGATACAATAAATGGTTGTGTACAAGTGGATTTTAGTAAGGGCCAGTTATGCTTGCAGGACCAACAGGGTAAGAGAGTTGTATTTCTATATGCTGTCAAGAAAGTGTTCTTAGCTCTAACTGGAGTCTAAAGTTTCCAAGTTCCCTCAAGTGTCATTCGTCAAAACAACGCATCAGTTGGATTCGTAGTAGATACCCGTAACAGTAAATTGATATCCTTTCAAGATCAACCCTTGTTTCCCTGGAATAGTAAGTGGTCTACAAAGAATACATTGGAAGAGGAAAAGAAATCGACTGAGAGTTAGCTCATTTGGTATAGGTGCTGCCTGTGGACTTGGAATATGGCCACAAAGAACGGAAATAAAGAAATTGCATCCCTGAGAAGTTTCAACCTTTCAGGAAACAATCTTTCCACGCCAAGAAAATGATACAAAGGAAAAGAAGAAAAGTTCGCAGAACCTGGGAAATAAACAAATTGCGGCTAGCCGAGTGTCACTCTGACAAATCCATTATTTGTATGAATAAAAATACCAAAGGCTGCTCTCTCTGGAAAGGACTATCAAATTTTCTGAATAGCATTATGTACAATGAGAGAGGTATTCAGGCCGCAGTATCAGCCACAACAGAATCATTCTTAAATTCTGGGCTTACTTTCGACCAATGTGATCAACAGAAGCAACAAATACCAAAGTTTTTCTTTGCCAATTATTGACATTTGATTAGGGAACTTAGATAACCCTGGTGTTGTAGGAGCCGCACATTGGGCATTTGTGGTAAACCCAGTGAAAAGAAGCAACCCCTTTCTTCTCACAATCATTACATAGAATGGCCTGCAATTCCTTCAAAAGATAAGCTAAACGAAAATTTGAGTTCCCGCTGCATGTTAAAACTAAACATTAGTAAGAGCTAGATAAACCTGAGTTTTGTTTGAATATTCATCTGGAATTTTCTCTTCAGCCAATAATGCATCTAACATCTTGAAATACACCTGAAACACATAATTAGGAAATTAAGGACTAAATTAATGATTATGTTTTGAAGAGAATGGAGATTCAGCTGCTTTATGAAGTATATACAAGAGATTAGAAACCATCATCCATGGAATTAACAGAAGTTTTAGATATTGGGCAGCAGATGAGTGCCTAGAGATCAACGTGTCTGGTGAATTGTTTTTTCTTTCATAAAAGAATAACATTTTTGTGACATGTTTCTCTAGTACTGAGCACATGCATATTTCACAAACAAATGAATGGGCATAATATATCGAACACCTAACCTGCATGTCTCCAAGTGACTTGCTACAGATTGGGCAGGTATAGTTGGTATATGTGTAATCCTAGTAGCAGTAGTGAAAACACCAGTAAATTTCTGAAATATGCAAAATTTTAAAGAAGAAAGACGGAGATTCATCAGATCCAGGCACCTGAAAACATGTTGAGTGCATCAAATGACCGCAAGGGAGAGCTTTCACTGGAGCGGTGGATGTAAATATGTACTCATGGCAAATTGGGCAGTTGTCCTCCAGACATTTTTCTCTGCATACATGCATTGACAGGGACTTTGACATGCAGGCATTGCAATTCATGCAATGGAGGTAGTCGATTCCCAATCCCTTCCCCACCCGGCAAAGGTTACAGTAAGGGCAGTGATAAATTTCCCTGTTCAAGTGCAGCAAATTGAGAATAAACAAGCAGGGAAATGAGTCCTAAAAATTGCAACTCATACAAAGTAACTAATTGGAATAAGTTGACAATTTATCAGAAGTGAACACAAAAAGTGGAAGTGATTTTGATTGCAATCTGATATGGTATTAAAGGTGTCACCTGTCATCATCAAACAATTTGCAGATCCCGCAGTAATATCTTGCCATTGATAACTTATTGCAGGAAACAGTTAAGCATGTATGTGCAATTGGCTGAATAACCAGGCATCTCATGCACATCATCCTTCTGACAACCTTCCTGAACAAGTAGCAGAAGCAAAAAAAACAGATATGAAGGGATTTTTGTTGGGCATTTATAAGAGAAATCATATAAATCTATCAAATGAGAGAAATAATACATGGATGAAAAATTATTCACAAGTTCACACCTATCTACCAAATGATCAGCTATTTCATCATGGCAGCGTATGCACGTATAAAGTTGGTTGCAACATTCCATCACAAGCTTGCAGTTCCTTTTGTAATGTTGGCAACCCAATGTTAGTTTTAAAGGGTCCCTATACGATGGACATTGACCTGGAATTTCTCCAGTATTACTTGAGACATATAGTTCTTCGTGAGATATACGTTGACGAACAATCCAACGGCTGAAAAAGTGTGGAGGCTACTGTTATTTCGTTAGTCAACTGTACATATGAAAACGATTAAAGATGCATTTAAAATGTGGTGACAAGTGTTAGTCCAAGAGAAGAAGAACAAAATGTTTCTTATAGTTCAAAATATAGCAGAAGATCTAAAATCATTATGGTTCTAAAGTACACCTTATTGTTAGAACTTTCAAGGTACTAACCAATCAAGCGAATGTTGTTCATCAATTTGATGATGGTAAACTAGATTGAACATTCTCTTGCAGAAACGACGCTATTCTGATAATGCCAGTAAAGTATTAAGACAGAAATTTTGGAGACCAACCTCATAAGTAGGTTCTGAATTATACGGGACTTTTTCTGACAATCAAGAGAAGGGTCACGAGATACTCTCCTTATTGCAGCCTCGAGATTTTCTTGACTCATTGTCAGAAGGTGCTCATGCAGCCTAAATTTTGAACTTAGCAGAGATTGCTGATCTGGTTTATCTATTTTATCTCTGACATCAGGTACCTTATTGCAACCCTTGTCAGGATTTTCCAATGGGAGTTTTCGATATTCCAAAAATTCCCTAGTAATTTGATCTTCATGACAAGCATCTTTCTTTTCATCCAAATTGTTTTCTGTTGACATCTCTATGTTAGTACCCAACCAATCTTTTCTTGAAGCAATGACACCTTCTTCACAATCTACATCTTCTTTGTCAAGGGCTTCTTTAGACAGATATTTTGAGACAATCTCAAGTGGGTCTGTTTTACAAGAAGGATTCAGCTCCTCTGAGACATGAGGAATATCATAGCCTTCCCACCATTCTCTTAGCCATTCGTCAAACATAGTATTTTTTGTGATCTTACGCAAGATGGACATCATGGCTTGCTGCTCTCCTGATGTTAAAATACCAACTAGCCAGGATATCATATCTTGCAAGGTCTCTGCTCTAGCTCTTCCTAGCATGTGGCCTATAATCTTTTCTTGCTCCTGAATAGAGAAACATTGCCTACAGACAGTCCAGATTTCAATTTCTTCACGATTGATGTTATCAAGCAACAATTTGTGTATCGCTATGAATTTCCTATGGAGTTTGACACACAACTGTCTGTGCATCATAATTCTCTGGTCCTGCATATTTGAATTAGCACCCAAAATAGGAATCTGCAGTTCAGACAACTCATTCAAAAGGGTAGAAATTTTATTCAGGAGTTTAACTTCAAGTTTGTGGTCAATGGTGTAGGACAAGCTAAGGTTTCGAACTTCTTCTTTAGCTTCTAGTGCTGGAAATACAATTTTATCCTCCATATCACTATGAAACTGATACCGAGATAGAAGGAGATTGAAATGCTTGCAGAACTCCATGAGCAGGCCACTGTTTTCAGCCAACTGTGTTGAACTAAGAACTAGGTAATTCAAATCTTTCTTGAAAGCCTTGTGGAAGAAAAGAACGATATCTATGGGCAATGGTTCATTAATGGAAGAAGTTCCTGAACTCTCTTCACCAGATAATTTAGAAATTTGCAGGGACGCTTTTATCGTGTTGGGGAAAAATAAATGCAGATTTATTTCACTAGAGTATGATATGTCATACATCTTAGATTCGCAGGAACCAGAAGATGAAGAAGCAGAGAGTAACTTCTTTCCGTTGTCAGCAGAGAAGAATTTGGCTTTAGTAATGGTGGGTTTTTCACATGGTTGCATGTTCAAGGAAGAGCATCCAACAGCTAGATTGATATGCTCAGACATAAAGGAAAATCGACTCTGAAACATATTCTGAAAGTAGTTACTAAAATCTTGAGTAGACATTTTCCCTGAATAACCGATGCGGTACCACTCACGTAAGAGGGATAGAAAATTGTTGACTGAAAAATCTGCTTGGCTTATGCTGTGGAGAATAGACCTCGATTCATTCTCAGATAGATTGGCTGCAAACCAAGTTGTTGCGCATTTTAACAGTCCTATTGGCATCATATGGAGGCTCATGTAAATAATCTGTTGCTGCATTTCATGACTGCAGTATTTGTTTATAAGGGGAAAAACCTGATAAAAAAAATGAAAGATGCTTACTAATTATGGCCTGGTACCTTATTCAAGATTTTATGGAAACCAGCATCAGCTCTAAGGTGAAAGTTAAAAGGTAAAATGGAAAGTACCTCTGTTTCTTGAAAATGAAACTGTTCACTAGTTTCAATTGCAAAATACTGCAGTTCCCGAAAAAAGGTTTCAACAAAGCTAGGAAGAGGCAAACCATCTTGACCAACATGACGAAACAAAAGGTGTAAACTCTCTATACATTTTTCAATGGATTGCACTTTGAATGAGGGTTTAACATGGTCTTTTGCAAATTCATTTACCACAGGATAGAAAAACGTCCTCAATGCATTGCTGTTTACCAGAAAGAAAGAAAAAAAAAACTGTCAGAAGTGTAGAAAATGCATAGAAACATAACACTAACAAGGACAAAGAAAGAGATAAAAGTGAGACAGGAAGAGTAAAATTGGATTTTATTAGAATTTCTGTTAATAAAAGATATGCTTCAGCAGCCTTTAAATACCTGTAGAAGATAATGACATCAGCATGAAATTTCACCCTTGCAATTATTGAATCCATGTTCACAGAACTGGTCGAGTATCTAGCTTGGTGCACCACCTCCATGGTTTCTTTCAAATCTTTCAAGATTGTGCAGTGCCAAAGGTGAAGATATCTAACCAAATTGCTTTGATCGTTCCTTTTGGTCCCAGGTATCTTCTTCCAATTCCAAATTTCCTTGGAAGGCCACATAAAGAGGACCAGTTTCAGTTCCCTTTGCAGTTGCAAAGATCCATCAGGTTCTTCCTTTTTAAACTTGGTAAAACGCTCAGAATTTGATTGATCATCTCTATAAAGCCAAGAAAGGACTACCTTCAAAAGAAAAGTTTGAAAGGCTCAACAACCAAGAAATTTATTAGAATTAAAAAGGGAGTTCAGCCCACTACCTCTTGCAGTGACTTATCTTCTGGTACAATTCCTTGTATGCAATGTCTGACTTCCACTTGCTTTTCAGGAGAAAAGGTCTTTATCATCCATGGCAAAAGATCCTTTATCAATATTATAGGAACACTGCAAAAAAACTGCCACACAAGAGCAGCTTGTTCCTTTTTAGAGAAATGCTGTACAAGTGAAGGAAAAACCTGCATCCAGTCCCGTGCTAACATAACTATGTAGAATATTTCTGATGAACAATTACAATATTCAACTGAAGTGTCGTTTCTTGAAACAGTTAAATTAAGAAGCAGTAAAATAATTGGAAAGAGAGCCCCTTTACTTTGGATTGTGAAATTTAGCAATCAATGTTGTCAACTTCCATCTTTCATCCTAGTTACTAAGTCCCTAATGATATCATTTGAAGAGGTCAGTACCAGATGGATTCATGCAAACTTGAAGGCTACCATAAGGGTACGTCAGATATCAGTTCATGAATGATGTAGATCAGAATCAGCAAATAAAAAGTCATTCCGAGAAAAGCTAAATGTTTTAGCTAGAACATTGAAGGAAATTGTGGTTGAAGGGTATTGAACTCCTTTATTTTAAGTTATGAGCAACAACAGGCAATTGATAACTGCCCTCCTTCTACCCATGGTGAGTTTTGGTTATATGTGTTAAACTTTTATTTAAAGGAGGTAAGTACCCTATACTGACTCCTATTAAAGTTTCTGTCCACAGGCAGGCAGTAACGAATAGAAATCTATACTCAGCTGAAAATTTATACAGCACCGCAAGTTGGTGGACCTACAGTAACGCAGAAAATGGAATATTACTGATTTGAAGTGATTGTCCACATCGGAAGGAGGCTTCATATAAAATTGTTGTTATACTAAAGGAGTCATATCTGGAGAGCATTCATTAGTTTTCCCAGATTGATGAAAAATTTTATGGATGACAAAATGTTGGTGTTCCAGATTGATGAAAATTTTTATGTATGATAAAATGTTAATGTCCTATGAACAATTTTAGAATTGAGAATCCAGAACATTTCACAGAGGAATAATTAAACAGGGATTGCATGGGAAGAGGACAGCAGTAGTTTTCTGTATAACATAGTCATAAATGAAAGAAAACAACTACCTGCTCCTCTTCTTTCACCATATGATGGCAAATGGAAAACTGCATGGTGCTGATACACAATACGAGTTCTTCAAATGGCTTAACACCGTTTTGATTTCCATCCATCAATATGTCCAAGCAACGGGAAACAGCCTCAATAGTGTCATCGACACTTTTATGTTCTAAGATAAAAGTACAAGTTACATTTTCAGTATAAGCATTCAATGCTGAGAAGATTACCTGCAACAAGAAAATTCCTTCTGTCATGGAATCATAAACTTCAACGGAGATCGTTAACTGAAGAATAATGCAATACAGATAAATTATGGAACTGAATAAATTGCATCTCATTCCCCAAAAGTTGCATCATCAAACAAAAAAACAAACTCTGCACTTCTCAGATACCTAAATTCAGACATACAACAATTTTTAATTCAGAATAAGTTCCAAAAGTAGATACCTCAGTACGGTTCAGCTCTATTCAGTGCTATCAATCAACAGGCTATTCTTAATTGGTTGCATAAATAAAACTTGTTCCTTCGTAAACTAAAAATAAAACAGTGTACAAGTATTCTAGCTAATTGGCAGTTAACTTTAACCAAGATGTATCAAGTCCACGCCTCTATATCGATAAGAATTAGCTAACATGTATACTATCAGTCTCAGAACAAGAGAAGCACAATCAGGAATCACCACAAGACCCATATTAAATGGACCTTTTGGTAAACAACAAAGCAAAAAGCATATCAAGAGCTTCACAGACCTCATCTTCCGCGGCGCAATGATACTTGTGAGCAAGTTTGAGGAAATCGAACCTTCGGCGAAGCTCAACTACAAGTTCGCCGGTGGAGGATACACTCTCCGACGCAATGATCGCCAGCTGGAGAAATTCAGCGAGCTCCAATCGAAGTGCTTGGTGGAAAAGAACGAGCAAGAGCACGGGAGCATCCTGGAGCGGGACGTCGGGGAAAGGAATGGCGTCATGCGCCGAAGAGTCGCCTCCGCCGTCGTCGTGGCCCATGCAAAGGAGGAGGAAGCAGCATGAAGAGGAGAAGAGGGAAGAAGAATTGGCATTGGTGGTGGAGCGACGGATATAACGGTCTCTGGGATCGTAAGATTTGTGCTTGTTTGGGAGTGCCCGCTTCGTCTATGAAGCTCTAGAAATAATTTTAAAATATGAGTTCTTCTAATCGAATCAGTTTTTTAACAAAGCTTGCCGACGACGTTATGCCAAAAGGCCAACGGTTCCCGTCCCTTTGTTTTTTCCATGTTGAGAATACAGTCCCACGCGCCATAAGTCACGTGGTTTTTACTCCACATTTATTTGAATCTTTAGGTTTATCAAAGCGTTAAAATCTTTCATAAGTAATGTAATTAAATCCAAAATTTACAATGAGTACATTATTCCGCCAAATGTCTCTCAACTGTAATATCAAAATATTGATGCAAATTGGATCCTAATTTTATGCCTTTTAATGTTTTAGTAAGGCCTTATTTAATTTGGCTTTGATTTTTTATTTTGATTTTCTATTTTTTAAAATAAAAATAAAATACAATAACTAATATAAAAACACAATAATTACAATAAAAAATCACAACTCATAATCCAATTAAACATCCCCTAAGAAAGTTCAAAAGAGTTTATAAAATTTGACCAAAAAGTCACTCAATTCTTTTTGTTTAATTTATTTTGTCAATAAACTCCTAAATTATAAAATATAATCACTTAAACCAAAAACAACTTAAATAAAATAAAAAATAAGAATTAAAAGATTGACAAGTATCACTTTTGTTTTTTATTGTAGTCTTTAATTTGTGTTTCTTATTTTTAATTTTTTTTTAAGAAACATAAAAATCTATTTAGTTGAAGTTTTTAATAAAAAATAAAAATAAAAATCTATTTATTTAAAATTTGTGATAAAAATTAATTTAGTAGAAACTATTAAATATAAAATAAATTCAATCAAATCATTTTTATACATCTTTAAAGTATATATTAGTTTTTAAATTATATCAATTATTCAATATGAAAAAATCTATTTTAAAAATATATTTTTAAGACATAGAAAGGCATAGTTATTTTAATTTTTCTATTTCTGTTATAGTTTTCTTATTTTAAAAATAAAAAATTAAGCGACAATGTAACAAATTTTCTTTATTAGTTTCTATATTTTTAAAAATAAAATAAAAATAAAAATCGTAACGAATACTAAATATCCCTAAGAAAGACATTTTATTCTAAACTAATTTTAGTCTTTAGTTATATAAAATTAAAATGAACCTTTTATTTTGTCACCTTGAGAATATTTAAGAAATAGGGATTTAACTTTGATTTGGAGCTACTAGAAATTGAAATTAACTTGGGATTAAAATGATTATTTATTTCATAGTCTTTATTTGCTTAATTTTTTAATTAATTAAAGAGATAATGGTCAAATAAGTGATCCTTTGTCACGAAATCATTACCTTCTCTCTTAAAAAATGTCTCAAAGGGGTGTGCAGCGTCCACGTTTATAAGCTCAAAGACCCTCCCTTATCTATCTGATGTAGGATTAATGCATCATGTCTACTCTTTATTAGAGTGCTCGACGTGACACTCTCCCCCACCTAACCTCGTGATGCCCTCGTCACGGTAGCCCACTCTGCCTACCACACCGTTATTTCCAATGGTTGTCGTTCCACCTACGACACGTGACGCTTGGCACGGGGTCGGATGAAAACAAAGGTTGGCTCTGATACCACTTTACTAACATTTTCACATTTTTTTTTTCATTTAAGTGATCAAATTTTTAAAATTTTCAATTGAGTGATTAACATTTGAAAAGTTAACCAGTTGAGTAAAAAAGACTAACATTATCAGTGACTCGACCTGTCCCGACTTGGCAACCCGGATCCGACCCGGCCCACTCCAACTTTTTTACCTTTTTCGATTAATTTTTTAAATATTAATCACTCAAATAAAAAAATTCCAAAACTTAGTCACTTAATTAAAAATGTAAAAAGGTTATATTAATGACCTATTCTGAAAATTTTAATATAAGTTCATCTCATAAATAAATATTTTTACATAATATTTATAAATATAATTATATTATTCAATTATTATTAAATAAAAATAATATTAATAAAATTTAAAATAT
>JAOXYD010242784.1:0-16977 GCA_028565735.1 Pinacopodium congolense | reverse complement strand
TTAGAAAACTTGTTTCTTGTTTTATTCTAATTAGAAACTTATTTCTAATTGTTATTTAACTACATAAATTAGTTTATTTTAATTAAAAAACTTATTTCTAATTTTTATTTGGCTAAATAAATTATTTTATTTTAATTAAAAGACCTACTTCTAATTTTTATTTAAATATAAATTAATTTTTTATTTTTACTAAACTAAAAAATTTAATTTAATTTTGAATAGAAAACTCATTTCTAATTTTTATTATAATTAAAAATTACTTCTAAATTTTCATTTAACTGAACAAATAGTTATTTTAATTTAAAAACCTATTTCTCATTTTTATTCTAGTTATAAAAAAATTTCTAATTTTATTTTAATTAGAAAATTGTATTTAATTTTTATTTAACTAGAAAATTGTTTTATTTTAATTATAAACATTATTTATAATTTTTATTCTAATTATAAACTTTTTTCTAATTTTATTCACCTAAGTAAATTAGTTTATCTTAATTATAAAATGTTTTTTTAATTTTATTTAACCAAAATTAATTTAGTTTAATTAAAAATTTATTTCTAATTTTATTTATTTAACATTATTATTTTTATTTGTTTTATTTTTTCAAAAAATTGCAGACTGCCCCCTTATCTTTCTGTGCTCTCTACTGCTTATAACCAAGGGTTTAATTACCATACTGTATCGACCGGATAATAGTACGATACAATCCTGATACTGTACCCAATGTAGGTATCGATCAATGCCTATTGCTAACGGTTCCCTGTACCTTACTGGGGACCAAAAAGAAAATTAAAAAATTTAGGTAACTTATTCAATTTTTGTTTCTCGTTTATGTGTCTCTATTTATATCCCATTTCTCTCCTCTGCTCTGTGTCTTTATCTCTATTGCCAACGACAGTCAGCAAATTAGTGTTCTTCCTTGTCGCCTGTTTAGTATTTATTTCTATCTCTATTATTTGTTGCACCCTTAGTTCGACCCTTTCTCGCTGCATGACGTTAGCACCTATAGCTCTACCATGTAGGACTTATCCAGCCACCCTCCTCGTGCGATGTAAGATGCCACTGCCAACGGTGACCCTTTTTGCCAATCGCCATTTCCCACTCAGCAGTCAAAATTCCCTATTCCTATATCCAGATCTAAAGTAGTGAATCACTTCTATAGTTCCACCCATCCTGTGACAGGGTATTTAACACACTATAATCTCAATAATCCAACTCAAGGAACGACAAAAGTAGCAATTTAATAGCAAAAAGATTCGAATGTTCAAGTTTCTATAAAATTGATTTTGGATCTCAAGGAAACAATGAAGAAGAGAGACAGTGGAGAGAGTTTTTGTCAAGAATATGATTGGTTTACTATTAAATTCTAGGCCTAAAATAAAGTTATGAGTTTTGACTCATTCTCATTTTATCTTGTAATTGTTCTTTGACTTTGTATTATAATTGGTCATTGGTGCCCATTATTTGATATTTTGTATTATCTCTTATAATTGTTGTCTCTAGAAAATGATGGTTTAGATGACATAAAAGGAAAAAGAGCTCTTTTCAATGACAATATTTTACTTTTTAACATTTTAAAATATTAAAATATTTAATAAAAGAACTATATTTTTTATTTAATACCAAATTTCAAGTGAGTCCTAATGTTAGTTGGAATGTAAGGCCCACGAGTGCCATGTGAAAAATTCTAATTGACCCAAAATTTCATTTGGACCCCTGCACTACAATATGTGGTACAATATATAAGGTGACTATTTTGTAAATTTTATAAAAATTTATGTATTAATTTATAATTTTAAAAATTTATCCGAAATGGTACTAGTATTGATTAGTACTGATACATTATCATATCAAAACTAAATTTGATACTAATATCGGTACAGTATTTAAAACCTTGCTTATGACTAACCCCTTCACCAATGATAATAACTGATCTGACTATCCCTATCTCTCTCCTATTCACTGACAACCACAATACAGAAAATAGAGAGAAAATGAAATGGAATCACAAAGATTGACACATTGATAGCCTATTAGCCCTTCATCGACCATCCTGTTAAAAATAAATATAACTTTTAGGATTCTGTAGCAAATTTAGGGGAGCAGTTGAATGGCCAAAACTTAACCAATTAAGATGATTTATGATTCATTTTAAAGCTATATGTGCCTAGATTCAGATGAAACAAACTTTGTGTTATTTGGAGTTACCTAAAGGGAGTTATGGTGGAATAAAAATAAAATGGTTAGTTTTTTGCTGTTATAAAAATTTATGTGTTATTGAAAGGTTTTTCATATATGTATTCTAGCATTGTGTAACTTTTAAGTTGGTTAGTCTAGAATTCTCTAATTGACACTATAAATAGCTATGTAGTGTTTCATTTTATTCTAGTGAGTCAAGAATAAGAGTTTTATTACAAGAATCCTATTTTTTCATTGTTTGTGTGATTGTGAAGTCTTTCTTGTGTGTGAGTGTACAAATATTAGAGAGTTTTTTGTTTTTTATTTTTAAAAAAGGTATTAGAGCCAACTATAACAACATAAGGAGCCTCTTTGTCTTTCCACTACCTAGAACTCACCAAACTCAACTATAATACCTAAATACTTAGGATAGAGGCCATTCTTGGTTCTTAAGGTGAATAGGAGATAGTCAACGAAGGCTATATGAAGTCTTAAGATAAGGCAAGTTTGACTCAAGGTAAAAAGGACATCTTAGAGAAGCAAAGGAAGAAAGATCAAAGTACACTTATCATCATTCATCAAGAACTGGATGAACGAATGTTTGAGGAAATAACTAATAAAATCATATAAAAAGAGGTATGGGAAACTCTTCAAAATTTGGTGATGGAAGTTGACCAAGTGAAGAAGGTGCGACTTTAAACTCTAAAGATTGAGGTTAAGACACTTTTATTAAAAGATAGAGAATTCATTTCAAAGTATTTGACAAGAGTTTTAAGAGTGGTGAATCAAATGAAGATTCTTGGTGAGACCATACAAGATGTTTAAGTTATAAAAAAGCCCTACGCTCTCTCAACTTAAAGTTTAATTATATGGTGGTGGCTATTGAAGAGTCTAAAGATGTGAGTATTATGTCCATATACAGGTTAAGTGGATTGTTATTATCTCATGAATAAATGATGAATTGTGAAAAAAAATGAGGTCTCAATAGAACAAGCATTATTAGCAAAATTATCCTTAAAGTCTAAAAATAATCACACAGAGTAAAGTGAAAGTGGACGTAGTCGTAGGCATAGAAATGGACATAATAATGGATGAAGTCATGGATAGAAATGGAGCCAAAGGAGAGGAAAAGGTGAACATGAATCTTCTAGTGACAATCAAACTTAAAATTTTCAAGGAAGAAGAAGAGGCAATTTTGGGAGATATAATACAAAAAAAAGTGACAAAGGCCAAATTTAATGTTATTCATGTGGTAAGCATGGTCTTTATTCTTAGGAGTACTTTTTTAAAAATGTAGATGAAGTAAAATTTGTAGAAGTCAATAAAGATACATAAAAAAAACTTTATTACTTACAGTAAAAGATGAATCAAAAGGTGAAAGGAGCACATATTACGTTGATAATGCAGTAAGCAATCATATGATAGATGATAAAAAGTAAATTTATTGAATTAGATACTAAAGTGTTAGGGAATGTACACTTTGGTGATAATACAACAGTGGAGATTAAAGGCAAAGGTACGATTTTATTGAAGACAAAAGTAGATGGTCATAAACTTTTATGTAATATTTACTATATTCTAAAATTAAATAATAATATTTTAAGTATTGGTCAACTTTTGGAGAATAGGTGTCAAATTCATATGAAGGGTCATACTCTTTGACTTAAAGATCGTGATTCTAACCTCCTTGCCAAGGTGATTATGCCTAACAATGGGATGTTTTTATTAAACTTACGTACTGTGGATCTTACGTGTTTGAAGATTGGTGTTAATGATTATTCATGGATATGGCATATGAGGTATAAAAATTTGAATTTTAGTTCACTAAAAGCTTTGGAAGAGAAGAAAATGGTAAGATGAATTTCAAGTATAGACCATCCTGACCAATTATATAAGGTATGCTTACTCGAAAAGAGTTCGAGGAAAAGCTTTCCAAACTAATCAATCTTAAGAGCTACCATATTACTCTCACTTGTTCATGTAGATGATTATGGTCCTATTAATCTTCCATCTTTTGGTAAAGACTCTTATTTTATTCTCTTCATTAATGATTATAGTAGAAATACGTGTGTAAAATTTTTAAAGTATAAGTCTGAAGCATTTTGATAAGATTGAAATTTATTAATTTTTCATATGCTTTTTAATATTATTTCAATCTTATTTTATTGTTTAAATATTTAATTTGTGTTATAATTTGTTTAATGACAGATTTATTTCTTTAACACAAATTTTAGACCAAAATATGAAGAATTTAAAGCAATTTGAGTAAAAGTAAAAAATGATATTAATTTAATTATAAAAAAAGAAGAAAAAAAAGAAAAATCTGTTTGAAACTCACCGTTTTAATAAATAAAACGGTGAGCACCAGGGCACATTCGGATGAGGGGGAAAACATAGGAGAGGGGGTTTTTAAGTGAATTATGCACAGATCCCTAGGGTGTGCTGTGTCTTAGGCTAGCAGCTGCACCAGGTAGGGACGAGTCTTTTGCTGGGGTCTGGCTTCGGCTGCAAAGGTGGAGGCAACTTGGAGCTACACCTGCGACTTGGAGCTGGTGCTTGGTGTGCGGCTGGAGTGCTACACGCTTGAGCTTCATTCTTCAAAACTGTTTGGATGGGAACCCCTAAATCACTTCCAAATATCCTTAACAACCCTTCAAAACCTCATAACTTTCCTTAAATTGTTTTGTAATCCACAAAACCACAGGAACCTGGATATTAATCTTTTCATAAATATTCTTGCTACAACTGTCTATACCCTTTAGTAAGAGCGATACAATCGAACCTTCAACGATGTTGCCTTGGAGGTTAGGAACATTTTCACAAAAGCGATGCTTCATACTAAGGAAATTATGAGAGCAAACACTGATGAGAGGTAATTTTTTACTTAGTCTTTATATTTCATTTTATGATTTGTGTTTTGTAGGTTTGGAAAGTATCCCAGGTTTTCTTGTCAATGGCAAACAACCCTTCATTGATGGAGCTAAGGTAGTTGAAGAAGGCGTAAGCAAGCCTATTCTAGCAAGGAGTTAGAATGAGGACTCCAATTATATAACCTGCCATAATAGGAGGTGAAAGTTGTAAAGAAAACAAGACCTCCAACCCAACTTCAACCAAGAAACTCATCGTCCGAGTGCTCTCATTCCTCTCCATCGAGTATCATAAAAAAACTTTGTGGTTTTGAGTGCTTGAAAGACCTTTTCACTTTCTACAGACTGCACAATCCAAGTCTGTTTTATAGGGAAAATCATAAGGTTTATGTTTCTGAAAACTCTGTCAAATGCCTTGATAAATTCAAGCCTGAATCTACATAACTGCAGCCCTTCCTAGGGTGGCTTTTTAGTTTACTTTTCCGTAACTGGTGTCTCCCTCTGATTCAGCTTCTACATCTTGGTAGTTTTGAGTTATTGTGCTTCCTCTGGCCTATTTTAGTGCAGAGTTTTGTTGATTTTTTTGGTTTTCTTTTAATAGATCTGGGGTTTTTTCCATCCTATTTGCTTCTCTTGTACATACTTTTTCTCTTGGTTTCATCTACTGATTTATCCACACATAAAATTTTTTTAGAGTGATATGGGGTAGCTACTTTATGAGTCACACCAAATTACTTAATACTTTTTTGAACTATTGTTTATAAAAGTGGGTACCCCTATCATTTATGATGGTTCTAAATGCTCCAAATCATGTAAACAACTTCCTCAGGAACTTATCAATGACTTTAGCATCATCAGTAGGTAACACGTAGGCTTCCACTTATTTACATATATAATTCATAGCTACTATGATGTATCTATTACTTAAGGACACTAGAAATAGACCTATAAACTCAATAACCAATACATAAAATATCTCACTCATATGAATACTAGTATGGGGCATTTCATCCCGACAAGAGAGGTTACTTGATTGTTGGCAATTATCACATGTATCCACATATATTTTGACATCTCTAAATAGTATATGCCAATAAAAACATGAAATTAAAACTTTATTCATTGTACTATTTGCATGATAGTGCCCTCTAATTGATCCTTGATGATAGTGATTTAGGATCTTTTCTATTTTCGATAAGCTACACATCTCTTAATTATACGATTTGCACATATACAAAACAAGTATAGATCTTCCTGTAAATAATACTTCAAATAAGTGAAAATTTTATTTTTCTACTGATAAGTCATCTCCTAAGGTAAGATATGACCTACTATGTAGTTAGCATAATTAGCAAACCCAAGGTATGTCAACATACCTAGTGATCACTATATGAAGGCACTCATTAAAGAATGTGTCATTGATCTCCTTCTCCATTAGCTTCTCCAAGTTATGGTTTTCAAGGTGAGAAAGATTGTCTACAGCTAAGTTTCTGCTCCTTATCTTAAATCTCCATATCAAATTCCTATAGTAACAACACACATCTTATTAGCCTTGGATTAACATCACTCTCAGTCAATAAGTATTTGAGTGTTGAATAGTCCATATACATAATGAATTTAGACATAATAAGATATGATATAAATCCATCAAATGCGAAGATAATGGCAAGCAACTCCTTTCAGTAGTGATGTAGTTCTCTTGTGCGTCAGTCAACATCTTAGATAATAAATGGCCTAAAAATATTTGCCCTTACACTACTCAAGTACTACTTTCACTACATAATCACTAGCATTGTACATAAGTTTAAAAGGTATCACTCAATTAGGTGCCATAATGATTAAGGAGTTAGTCAATTTATACCTAAAAAAATTATAAGCATGTGAGTAATCATGATCAAAATTAAAGATCACATCTTTTTCTAATAACTTGACAAGTGGCCTAACTATCTTAGAAAATTCCTTAATGGTTTTCTTACAAAATCCCACATAAGCATGAAAACTTCTGAACTGATATATATAATCAAAATATGCAATTAACACAAGAACAGAAAAATAGTAATAATTTAAGTGTATATGACAAATGATTTTTAGACCAACTAATATAGCCTTCAAAAAATTCAAAACAAAATTTAGCTAACTCTAGAACACATAGGAAATCGGAAAATAATTTTTTTAGGATTTTAGAAATTGATTAAAATCCCCATAAACACATTGAAATTTAACAAAAAAAATTATAAACAGATTCAACACTTCTAGAGTAAATAGACTTAAAACCTAAGATATAATCTTTCAAAAATCAAAAAACAAATCACGCAACTTATATAATCAAAACGAAAATGTAAAAATACAAAATCAAAATATTTGAAATAGTTTTAGGTGTTGAGAATCAATATCTATTATAAAATCATACTTAAAGCAAATTATTATCAATCTAAAAAATTTATCAACTTCAAATAATTATTACTATATTATTTGCACAATAAATATACTTATGATACTCTCACATATATGCAATATCATAGATATTGAATTTATAAAAGATAAAATATTTTTGTGATTTATTTGAATTTTTTATATTTAACTTAATATTTTGTTAAAAAGACATAATATTTAAAGTACGTATTTCTTTACTTTTAAATTTTTTATTTTAATTATAAAAATAATTCATTAGTTAGTTTTAAAATTATTTAGGTTCTTATGGTTTAATAAACTATTAATTTATTCCCTATAATTTGATAAACTATTAAATAGGTCTCTAAATTTTTAAATTATTTTCATCTATTAGTCTAGCATTTATGTCAAGTGTCTCTAAATTTGCCACATGAACATGCAACGTAGGCATATTGTTAATTCACATAGGATGAAAGTAATAAAAGATTAACAGATAAAAATAATTTAAAATTTTAGAATTATTTAATAGTTTTAAAATTATAAAAACTTAATTAATAATTTAACAAACTACAAGAGATCTAGATAAGTTTCACCTTAAATACAAATTAGTTGATTCAATCACTGACATCTGAATGATATTTGAGTCAAAGCCATTTCTTATTGATATACATGTCACTGGACAATCCAAATAAAGCCAACATCAACACAAGATACACCAAATCCCATCTCGTTGTTCCTTCTTGGCATTATGATATGTTAAAGCCAACATAATGTTCGTTTACCTTAAGTTGTTGATGACATCTATACTTTTTGATGAAAATTTGTTGTCGAACCATTGAAAGTATTTGCAGGTGACAATTAGTAGACTGCGTACTTTGAATTTGAAAATTTTATAATATATAAAATTTAAAGTACCCTATAATTTTGACATCCATAAAATTCATATGGATGTCTTCGTTCCTTTCAATCTTGGATGTCTTCGTTTCATTGAAGCTTCCAAACGACAATGGCAAACAGTATTGACAGGATTCTACACAGTTGGAGGGGTAGTAGAGGAAGAATCCGAGACAATCTGAAACGAAACAATTATAATGGCATTTGATTAAATATTGTTGACTTATATATACTACCATAAGGACATACACTTCATATGGAACTGGAACTATTACAAGTAAAGCCGTTGATGAAGATGGGGTGTAACTTTAAGTGGTCAAAGAGGACTAGGAATACAAGTTACTTTGCCCGAAGAAAAGGGTATTTTAGGGTTTTCTTAGTACATACCATTAGGGAGACACACAGTAGAAAGCCTAGAAGAGGAAAAGGTTAGTGTTGGACGTGATTTTGACGTGTCAATGACATGTTAGAAATGTTAAACTCCAGCAGAAGATACATAAAGAAGGTGAGTTTAGAAAGCCAAAGAATAACGTCAGATGACTCACTCAAACAAATGTCATATTAGTAATTGATGTAAGGAACTCAGCATCCAATATTGCATTTTATGAGTTCCCATTTACAAATTTAGCCTTCATGACACATTATTGTTTAGGTACAATGCATATGAAAATTAGTTCTCGATTGTCACTTGGTTTTTCATATTATGCGAAATGCCATCGTTCCATGGCTGTGCCAGTTGTCTAACCAAAATATACCAACATCTTCTGCAGTTAATCAGGCTCTCAGATACGTGTGAAAAGCTTCATTGGAAATAATGTACTTCTATTAGAAGCCACCTAAACCTGCGTTGTCCATAGAGAGAATCATATGGAGTCAGTTGCTGTTCTTGTGTTGGCAATGAGAATTAAAATCAATTAAGCTGAAGGTTTGAACGAGGAGTCGGTTGTGTAAATAGTACAGATGCTTGATTAGAAAGGTTATTATAATGCAACAATTTTTAAAGTATTGTCTTTAATAATATAAAAAGATAACGACAATCACAATTTGTTGCTACAAATTAAAAGGCAACAGAGTATAAAAAATATTATTTTAAAATCTTAAATAAACAACAACAATAAGTGTTGTTAATTAAAATAGTTTTAAGTAACAATCAAAGTGTTACTATATTTTAGATTACATATTCAATATTTTATTTTTAAATTGAACTTTAAAATATTAATATAAGATATTGGATAGTTTCAAATATATTTACAAATTTAGAATTTTCTTATTTAAATGTTTAAAATATTTTAGAAATTTAACCTTAAAATTAAAATATGTTTATAATTAATTTAAAATAAAAATAAAAATTTATCATGATAATTGAACTCATTATCTATTGAAAATTTTTAAATATTTAAAAAATTGTATAATTTTATCTAGCAACTTAGGTGGCTTGTTTCTTTGCTCTTAAATAGTTGTAGCTTTTCCCTAATTTACTAATTAATTTTGTTCATTTTCATAAATTTTTTAAGAAATAATAATTATTATATGTATAATCTTTTATTAAAATAATATATATTTTTATTATTAATTCTCCACATATTGACTAGAAATTAGTTTTAAAAAGTATATAAGTTTTTAAAATGGTGATGGCCGAATGAATGGAGCTTCTCTCCACGATGATTAGCTTAAAAATAGAAGTGGAATCATTAAATAACAAAAACTAGTTCATGGGAATCAAACCCATGATCTGCTTTATGATTATCAATGCTATTTGCCATTCCAGCCACTTCAGAATTGCTTGATAATTTTACAGAATATTGTATATGTAAATAATTTACTAAACAATTATAAAAACCCTAATAACCCATTCTCTTTTGTGTTAAGTCCCAAACCTCCATGCGCTCCCCTATTTTGCGTATTCTTTGGCTTCCACTTGATCTCTCGTCTTCTTCCCAGGTAACATCTTGTTTCCCTTTTTCTTTTTTCAACCTATTATAATCCATTGTTTTAGATGGGGTAAGGATCTTAAATGAGTCGATAATGGCTATAGAATCTGCAACAAAAGGAAAGCGACATTTGGAGTGAATTTTGTGAATTTCTGTTCAATCTATTCCTGAAAAGAAAATTGTTTAAAGCCCCATTAATCTTAAGATTTTTTTTTTTGGTTGAATTTTGTGATAGCGAGACCTTATGTGTCGGAAGTGAGTGAGAGTACTAGTCCTTTGGCTTTGGTTAGGACTCCTGTGGCCGCTAATGTGCTGCTACCATAAAGGTCTCTGAAGACCTATTTATCGCCACAAATCGGGAGGTCAGAGGTTTCTCTGGCGAGTTATGCAATTGGTGAGGAGAACGATTCAAGGAGGCATTGCTTGAATGCTAGCTATCCTTTGGTTTCACTCTTTAAGGAGTATTAGAATATGATAACAAAATGTGATATTCCTGCAGTAATTGCTCTTAATATGTTTGATATTTTCCTTGAGTGAATAAAAAGTTTTGAAATATGTCGATTTGAGGTTTTATATTTTGATTGACAGATTTTAGAGAAATCTGATTATACTATGATTTCTAGGAGTCCTTTAATTAAAAAGTTAAGTAAAATACTCTACAATTTGTCTTCATTTTAAATGCCTATTTGGATAAACTTATACCAGTAGAGCTTTTGTTAGTAGAGCTTTTTTCTGTAAATCTTTTTTTAGAAGAGCTTTTTTAAGAAGACAGTTGACTGTTTAGCTATCATTAAAAAGGAGCCTTTTTAAAAGAGCTTCATATAGTAGATTGTTTGGTAACATAAAAATAAATTTTAGTTTTAATTTTAACTATATTTTATTTTGTAATAAAAATTATTTATGTATATAAAAATTATTTAAAGTATATTAAACAATATGAAAATAAAATATATTAATTATTAATTGTTAAATACAATATATTAATTACGGACATTATATTAAAAATATAAGAACAAAAGAGACTAAAAAATAAGGTCATTAATTGTCATTAATTTTTCTGAAATATCTACCTGCAAAAACACTTTTTTTAAAAGTATCAAATTAGAACTTTTTTAAAAAGTTGTTTTTGAGCTATTGAAAAAACTAAATTTGTTAAAAAAACACTTCTTAATGTTACAGCCAAACATCTATTTTTTTAAAAAAAATACTTTTGTATTAGATAAATGTACTTATTACTCATCTAAAAATCCAACTAAACAGGTGCTAAACCTTCAAAGATTAACTCTTTTAAGTGTGTCCGGTAAAATATGTATCAACTTAAAATCATCACCACAGTTTTCTAGTAAAGAACAAAAAGAAATATAAGGAAAGCAATGTCTGAAGAAAGAGCGAAAGATTTAGATGGCAAACTTCATGATTTGTTGCAATCATTACAATATATATGGTATATGCGTATAGGGAAAACTTTTGTGATACTACCGTGCGAAGTTTTAAATGACAAAATAAGATATGAATTGGAAATATTAAAAATTTAAAAAGTATTAATTAATTACACTTTAAAACACTTACTCTTTTTTATGTAGTGTTACAATAATAATAAATTGCATCTTGAGTATTAATTACACTATAAGCATTTTTATTTCTTTTATAAATACATTTTTTTTGGTATTGAAATTGTGTAAAAGAGATCAATTAAATATTTCAATTTTAATACCAAGCAAAATGGATGAGATTTGATAGAAATTAAATATGAAATGATATATTTAAGTTTGTTAGTCACCTAAAAAAATAAATTAAGATCTTATCCATTAATTAGTATAAAACAATATTTCCATCATATATCCTCTTTCTCATATATAATAACCTCAGCTACACAAACACAGTAACTAATCCATCTTCTATCATAGTGAAGGGCTATGCGCACCAATCCTCAGAGCCTGGGGAGCGGGTAATTCAGCTGAGCCAATCTCCTCGGCTGCCTTTCTCTCGTAACTTGTTACTGGACAAGGAGTCAAATTATTATAGCCACTTTCTTGATAGAAACCCAAAGGAACACCGCTTTGGAAGAGATTGGTGATGTCCTTGAGGGCAGGTCTAACCCTCGTAGTGATGGTTGTCTTGGAAGATGGCATAATCTCAGGGACTTGGTTGGCCTGCTTTATATAGAAAAGCGAAGGATGGATGTTTTCTTTGTTGCTATGATCAGCAAGATTGAATGCCTTTGCCTCCATGCTTTCAATATATATATATATATATATATATATTGATTTAGTTTGATAGAGATAATATTATGAGTAATTGGTAGTGGTGTAAGATAGTGATTAGTCAGCTTAATATAGTGATGGCCTAATGGTTCAATTTGAAATTTTGGAGGGATTAATATTTATTGGGTTTAATAGTTTTCACTGGTTTTTTTTTTCATTTTCCCCCCTCAAAGTTTGACAATTTAGGAGGGATATTGAGGAGGGAAACCAATTACCTTAGATTAAATAAGGAAACTTAGAAATAAAGGACATATAAAAAAAGTAATTATCATTAAGAGACGTTGTAGTTTAAAATATTTGAGAAAATGATAACAAATTTATATATTAACAAAATAAACAATTTACTTTTCTATCTTGTATTGATTAACACTTGCAAAATAATCATCATACCTTTTTACATTGTATTGATTAACACTTGCAAAATAGTCATCATATGAGACATGTAATCAACATAAATGAAAACTATTTGTCGACAATTAAAAAACTATTTAGAGATAGTCTCTATAACATTAATAATAGAGTGGATTTCCAATAAATGTTTAATTGAGAGCTCTGTGACGGGTGTGCCTTTCGTTATTTGAAGTCCAAAAACCAAATTAAAAGAGGTAGAATGAATTTTGTCCCTTCCCCCATCCCCAGTCGAAAAAATGGTAGATGATTAGTATGTGGGGAATTTTCTCTTTTGTTGAACTCCTTAATTCTTATTATTATTTATTCTTGCGAGCAACAAATTTGTCATAAAACTATCTAAAAATACAAAATCATCATTAAAAATGACATTATTAATTGTTGTGCTTTTGCAATTTATGAAAAAAAAAGAATATATATTGACGAATCTTCATCTACCATTTTGTTATATTGTGAAAAGGAAAATAATAAGAAATAATGTAAACAGTATATATATATATAACATATTTATTGATGTTTAAGGCATCTAAAAATGGGAATAAATTAGATGTTTGCAAATATAGAATTTTTAAGAGTTGGATTCATTTCGATTCTTAACTAAGCCTATTTGTATGTAATGCCTAATTTAAATTCATTTTAAATATAACAACATGCACAATTCACAAATAAAGCCACAATAACAAAAAATGATATTGTAGAAGAAGAATGTAATACTAAGCCTAATGATTGGCTTTTCCAATGACCACTTTTCAACTTGTTCTTTAAATTTTAATCTATTATAATCTTTTTTGGAATGAGTGCAGAATTCAAAAAGCAAACACTATGTATTTATTTCTTTTGCAAAAAATTTTAAGTTACAAAAACAAGTAATTGTAAGTCAATTGCTAATACAAAGGATCAATTACAGTTCTTTCCTTTTTCATACTTAGGAAATTGTATTAGGAGTTAATTAGATGCATAAATATTCACAACTCTTAATAAAAAAAACTCAATATATCATAAAGTGCCATTCTCATTATATTCTTTGATAACAAATCTATATATATAACATATTTATTAATGTTTAAGCAATATTTGAAAAATCGATACCATACTAATACTGATTTTCGCTTTGAAATGATATTATATTAATATCAAGAAAATTTTAAAAATTATAAAATAGTCTCTAGATTTTGTAAAATCTGTAAAATAGTCTCTTGATATATTATACATCTCTTATAAATATAATTTCAACCTATTTTAAACATTCAATTAATACAATAAATATAATACAATATTCATAAAATATTTATACCAATTAATATTAATTTTTGCATATTTCTTCAATAAATTACAACATAAATTAATATAAAAAAGGAATAATCATCAAACTATTATAATTAATATCAATATATCAAAACATTATAAAATAACAACAATATACAAAACACCTATTTTCTTCATTTATATTAATACTAATTTTTATCTATTTTTCAAATAAATAAAATAATTATTCTTTCCAAAACCCTAGGAAACAATAAAATATAATTAGTAATGAAATTCTAGAAATAATATTGAAGATAATACTTGCAATAACAAAAAGAACATCCCTCTCTCAAAACCTTAGATTGAATCTAATATAGACCAAATTATTCAACCTCTTATACTTCAATATATTCCTCTTCTTAAAGGGATGAATTCAAATGTGCTCCAATTCCTTTCACATCTAGTCGTACTTACATACTGATTCAAAATACAAATTACAAATTTTTACAATTCTGCAGTATTAAAGTCAAACTGGTCCTACCCAGTAACTATAAGATAAAAACGGTTATCACAAATAAAATGAAGCAATGATTAATTGTAAACAAGTAACAAAAGTAAAGCATTGTATTCCTAGATTAAGCTTCTCTCTCTGCCAAACTGCTAAAAAAATCTCAAATCACCAGTACCCTCCTTATACACCGCTATCTGTGAGTTGAGGAAGTATTGCATCATCTTAAGGATAAAAATAATGGTGATGGTCTTCAGCATCCTCTTGTATATGAAGTAGACAACTAGATTAAGGAAAGCCCTAAAAATAAACAAAGGAGAGCACAATTGGTTTTCCCATCTGTTATGAATGACAGATAGGAAATAGTTGTATAGTAGAGGTTTATTCTTCATATTGGCTTTGATAACTTCTTTAGCCTTCTCTATGATATCATAAAAATATCCTATCGTGGGCTTAATATTACTATCTACCAGACGAAGCACTCTAACCAAAAACTAAAAAACTGACCACAAATTGATAATTGGAGCAAAACTCTCTGTTCTTAATAATAATAGAAGGATTATCCAATCCGATATTAGACTTGACACACTGAGAAACTACCCACATATCATTGATAAACATCTATTGTAACTTTATTTTCATCATCACAAAACTTTGTAGTGTTAGAAAGTTAGTAACAAATCTAGTAATTGTAGGGAGATTTAAGTTCCTCCAACCAGTAAACTCTCTCCTTATCTAATTCAACACCGATGCACAATTATAAATAAATCTAGTTAGCTTCTTTGCCTTCAGCATGATCTCTGCTATCACAACAAAATGTCTGCTATTTCCGATATCTTCCAATATTAAGTCAATGTAATAAGCAATACATGGAGACTAATAAAAAGAGTTATACACACTCTGTAACCTCCTTCCAACTTATTTGTATACCATATCATTGTCAATGATGAACTGAACAATGTTCTCAAGCTCAACTTTATTAACAACTTCATCAAAAAGATGAAACAAATAATCATCATTCCTAGTAATACCAGATGCATCAACTGATTACAAAAACATGATCCCTTTAGCAGAATAAAGACTCATGTTTCTCACCAGTCCAACCATCACATAGAATAGAACACTCATAAATAGCCCAAATCATCCTTTTCTCTTCCAAATAGTTTCTCATCTCAATATTAAACTTGGCAAGAAGTTTACCTGTATAGTCATGTATCAGAGAAGCCTTATATCTCGGACCATAAAAGGCAATGACATCCATCATAATTTAATAATAATATTATGGAGCAGCATAGAATGACAAACCTATATTATACCACCATCTAGCCATAGCCATATCTACCTACTCACTTGCTTCACTTGTTTGCACGGCAATCCATATTTTAAAGTCGTTCTTGGGGTTAAAAAACTAACAAATGACTCCTTTCTTTTCTATCTAATCTCACTACTACCTGAACCATTACCTTTTTACTAAGATGAAGGGATAAAAGATCCTTTAACATTAGATTCACCAACATAATCTCTATTAACATCAAATCCACCATCTCTAAAAAATCATCTCGTACTGCTAATAAGGGAACTCATTCTAGCTCTTTTGTTTTTCTATGTCTAATAATTCTCCATCAAAGTCTTCATCTGTTACTTCACATCATAAGTAATCTTCTTCTAAGGTTCCAAGTTGTCCTTTATTCTAACTAAATGCCTCTTTAATCTTGTGATTCCTCCACCAACTTAAAGTCTTGCGACAACAATTACATATGATCTGGCTCTTTGAGCCAAAATTAGGAACTGATGTATCGTAGGTCCATATTAGATCATCAAATCTCTCACAAGGGACTGAATTATCACTAGTAATGTTTAAAGTCGAACTACCCTCCATTTACCTGTTAAACTTAATGTAATTATTCAAGGCATTAATTAAAATAAGCTAATTGTGATTAATGAAACATACATAATTTATTACATAAATGCAATTGAAGATTCTATTAGCTCATTCATAAATCTAATTACATTAATATATATTCAATTTCATAAAACATAATACAATTTCACCTAAATTTGAAAAATCTCAATTTCACCTAAAATTGGAAAATTTTACAAATTCTACCAAATCAAATGCAAGTGATGATTTTATTAGCTTATTCATATATTTAATTATATGGATATATGTTTAATTTTATAAAACATAACACAATCTTATCCAAAGTTGAAAATTCCCAATTTTGAAACCCTATTTTTACTTAATTTCATGTTTGATTCAATCTCTATGAATTTATGCGAAATTTAACTTTTA
>JAOXYD010242756.1:0-16979 GCA_028565735.1 Pinacopodium congolense | reverse complement strand
TATTAAAAATTTAGTAAAGGTAGTTTTGTAAGATAAGAATATGTCTCTTAAGTTTGTGGAATTCATTTGCAAATCCCAATTATTTTGGTGGAATTTTGATTAGTTATGTTGAATTCCTTAAAATTCAAATCTCATAATTGAAATGAACAGTTTTTTATATTCCAAACACAAAAATTTGGAATTGCAAATGAATTCCACAAAATTTTGTAGAATTCATTTGTTCCAAACATGCTCTTAAAGAGAATTTGTCTTGTGACATTGATTGATAATTTGGTTGACTAATGCGTTAGAATGGTTGACTAATGTTATTGTAATTAGCTATTGTGACAACTTGTTTTCGTTTTTAGTAGTTAGTTGTTTGTTTTTAACAACTAGTCTTTATTTTTAATTGCATTTTAAAGTTACTATATGCTTACATAAAAAGTTTCTTAAATTGTTACATTCATGTGTGACAATTGAGAGTTATAAGGAAACACTTAAAATAGTTTCAAAACAAAGTGTACATCCTATAATATTGAGTTATTTAAACATTAAATTATTGATTTGAGTAAGTAAGATCATTTTTGTTGTAAAACTCACTTAGGAATTATTTTTCCTTAATTTAATTAATTCAAGAAGGCTAGTGGTGACTCTTCATCATCAAGAAATATTATACATATGTTACTCTTTACCTACATAAATAAAATTAACGTAAAGAGATTCCTTTTCATCTAATTGAAAGAAGAAATTAGTGAAATTCTAAAAGAAACATGGAGAAGACGTTTGTAAGGATTGTTTGTTGAACCATTATAAAATCGATATACAACTTCTCTTTCATATACTATTTACATTATTCTTTTTTTGGTTATTGATCTCAAACTAAATTAGCATTCCATGTCATCATCATTATATTGCAACTTTATTAAGTTATGTTTTTAAGTAGGAAAAACCTAGTTAATTTATTAATAACTAATTCACCTCCCTCTCAAGTGCCATTAAGGACTAATAAATAATATCAAAGTAGGTCTCTTTTTATGATATTTAAAAAGAAATCTTTAAGAAAAGAATATAATAACATATTAGGGTGCATCAACTTCATATAACAAAGAGGGTAAAATACTAATAAAGCACCTTTCTTTAATAATAAGGGCCATTCATATTGGCAAACTAGGATAAAACTCTTTTTGATGGCTTAAAGTATTGACTTGTAGAAAGTTGTTTCTAATAACCTATTCATTTCCGTTAAAATTATAGATGGTCAAAAAGTTTCTAAACTAAATGAAGAATGAGATCCTTATGATAAGAAATTAGTTTCCTTAAATGATAAAGCTATATATATATATATATATTCTATTTTGTTCACTTTGAATAAATGAATTTAATAGCATATATATCTATAAAAAGACTTATAAAATTTGGTATATACTAAAAGTTACCCCTGATAGTATAAATCAAATCAAGGAAAGTAAAGAAACCATGTTAATTAATTAATATGAATTATTTCATATGAAACGTGATGGAAGTATTTCTAATATATTACTAGATTAATTAACATTATTATAGCTCTTAAAGATTTAATTAAAGAGTATAATAATGATGAAATGGTGAGAAATAAGTCTCTTCTAAATATTTAGGAAGCCAAGGTGACTATTATTCAAAAAGCAAAGAACCTAAATTTTTTATATTAGAGGAATTTGTTATACCTCTTCTCGCAAGAATAAGAAATGGCTCTTAAAAGAAAGAACTTGACTTTTAAGGCTTTAGAAGGAAGAATCAAGTGATGATGAGACATAGTAAGTAGAAGTGATGAGGAAGACATCACTAGGAACTTTAAGAAGTTTTTAAGGAGAAAGAAGCTCCTAAAAAAAGGATTTCAAGGAATGTAAGGCTGATATTAAACTTAAACCATCTAACATCATTTGTTTTAAATGTAGAAAACCCAGTCATATAAAATCTAAATATTATTTCTATAAAGACAATATAGGTTTATTTAAGAAGCTGGAGAAATTTTCCTCTAAAGAAAATATGAACAATTCACTAAGACACCTCACATGAATCAAGAAAGTACATTATTAAACTAAGGGAGACAAAAAGGAAAAGAAACTTCTAAAAGATTGAAAATTCAAGAAGAATCATCCTCCATATCAAATCATGGGTATTGTCCAACAAAATGAAGTCATTAAATCAATTCTTAGACAAATATGTCATCTTACTCTTTATTCTCAAGTCGAGGTTAAGGCTATTGAAGAAGCCTTTAATGAAGAAAGTTAGGTTCTTATTATGAATGGCAAAGAAAGGTGTGGACTTTGGTTCCTAATCCTAGAGATCATCAAATCATATAAACCAAATGGGTGTTTAAAAATAAACTAGATGAATCAAGTACCAATGTAAGAAACAAAACTAGATTGTTGGCTAAATGATAAAATCAAGAGGAGGGAATAAATTTTGAAGAAATTTTTATTGATATTAGTAATTAGATTATTACATGTATTTGCATCTTACATAGGCTTTATATTATTTCAAATGGATTTTAAAAGTGCATTTTTATATAGTTATATTTAAGAAGAAATTTATGTTGATTAACCTCTCAGATTTGAAATTCATTATGTACTTAACCATGTTTATAAACTCTCTAAAACCTTATATGATCTAAAACCAACCTCTAGACCTTAGTATGAAAAGTTTAGTGCATTCCTTTTCAAAAATAATTTTGTTAAAGGCAAGGTTGATACAATTCTTTTTATTAAAAAGCATAAGCATGACATCTTAATTGTTTAAATTTACATTGATTATAATATTTTCTATACAATTAATGAAAGCTTGCAAAAGGAAATTTCAATTGTGTGTGTAGAGAATTTTACACGAGCATATCGGGAGAGCTTAAATTCTTTCTTAGACTTTAAAACAAACAAATAAAGAATGGCATCTTCATCATCAACCAAGTAAAGGATACTAAGGGACTGATCACTGATCAAACACTTTGGAAATGATCAATCTAGTCCAATAGAAGCACTTATAAGTATTTACACAATAATGAAGAAGGAAAATCAATTGATGTAAATCTCTACCAAGACATGATTGGCAGTTCACTTGATCCTACCATTAGTAAGCCTAATATTATGCTTAATGTAAATTTGTATGGTATATTATATTTAAGTCTTAGGGAGTCTCATCTTTTACCCATTAAGTGCATATCTAGATATTTATGTGGCACCAGGTCATTAAGGCTTTGGTGTCTTAAATGTCAAATATTATGTTAAAATTTAATGTAATTATAAGATTCAGTGTAATCTCTAGATTTTGATGTAATCCCTAATATTTAAGGAGTAATGTAATTTACAAGACTTTATAAGCCTTATTTTTTAGAAATTAGTCATTGATCTTTAGGGATTTGATAAATGTCATGTATTGTGACATAGTATCAAAGCCTCTTGTTCTTTCCCAAAACCTTAATTATTATTTCTTGAAACCTTTTATCTATTATATGCTTTCCATCTTCTCAATCTTTCTAAGTATTCATGTTATAATCCATTGAAGCTAGCATCTCATAATTTTACTATTGCTATAATTAGGAATTTATAGAATTTTAACCAGTTTGTTGATTAAATAAAAAAATTATTTAAAATAATTATATTTAATTACCTTCTTAAGGCGTAGAGGAAAATTGCGTCCATTTATTAAGCATAAGTCATTCAAAACAAGATCTTACATTTGACGCATGAGATAAACAAGATTCCTTAGTGATGTATAGAATTCTCAATGAAGGAGATCTACAAAGTTTGATCTGTAAATTAAATAAGGAAGAGATAGAGAAATTGAAGAATTTATTAGAAAATCTTAAGACACCATCCACAATGGGTATATGCTCATTGGTACTTTCAAGTATCTTTTATTCCTTATATCTTACTAAGGTCTTCGAAATAAAAAATTTCCTTAATAATAAGGTACCTGATTTTGAAGCCACATATAATATGACATGTTCTTCTAAACATTTTACTTCATGTTCTTCTTTCTCTTGCCACAAGAAAATAATTTTAGCTAATGAGTCCATAATAACATTAGTAGGCCAAAGGAAAATTTACATAAACAAGTCCCTTGTACTAAGAGATGTTCTTCATATTCCTAAATTATTTGTTTATTCTAATTTTCAAGTTATATTATTCCCTTCACATCGTGTTTTTCAGTAATAGGGCACGAAAAGAAAGATTAGATATGGCAGTGAGAGGGCTAGATGTTGCTATTTAGAACACTAAAGTGGAAGAATAGTTAAGAATTCTTTACTTTCGCCATTCCTTTTTAAGTTTTTATACCAAATTAAAAAAAATGGTTTTATCATAGTCATGTAGGTCATCCATATTTTATTGTTCTTAAGGTAATGTTTCTTTTATTATTCAAATAGCTAGTTGTCAAGCCTTTTTTTTTCATTATCGTGACTATAAACTTATTACGCATAAAGGTACATTCCTTTTTGTAAACAATATAAAGCCTCTCTTCCCTTTTCCTTTATTCATAATGTTATTTAAGGACCATCTATCATTCTAAATATTTTTTTATGCTAGGTGATTTAAATGGTTTTTTTATGCATGTACTCAAGTGACATATATTTATCTTTTAAAAATAAATTTGATATCAAAACTATTTTTTTCCAAATTTTATGAAAAAATTAAAACCCAATTAAATACATGTATTAAACGATCCTATTTTGATAATGCCAAAGACTATTTTAATCAAGCTCTCTCTTCATTTTTCCAAAACGAATGATATCATTCATAAATCCTCTTACGTTAGTATATCTCAACAAAATGTGATGGCAGAAAAAAAAGTTGTGTTTTAAATGTCACAAAAGCATTATTATTCCACAAATTGTCTCTAAACAATATTGGGGAGAAGTAATCTTAACCATTACTCATCTCAGTAACAAACTTTCAATAAGAATCCTTGGTTTGAAAAGTCCAATTGATATTTAAAATTTTTTTTCCAATGTCTTAACAATCCTACTCCTAGGATCTTTGGGAATGCTACTTTTTTTTTAAAGCTTATTCTCAAAATAGAGGAAAACTTGATCTTCATGGTCTTTAGTTTATTTTTACTAATGTTACTTATGATGAAATTTAGTATTTTTTTCAACAGTTTTATCTTCAGCGGAGACCTCAAGTGAAGATAAAGTAAGGGACTTTTTTTTATTAATTATCCTAATTTTTTTATTTCAATTATTTCAATAATAACTATTTTTTATTTGATTTGGCATACTCAATTTATTCCTTTTGAGTTAATACCAATTATTAAGTCACTTAAATTATATGAAATGATAAAGGATAAGGAATAATAAGTTTGACCAATATAGGTTTATTCTAGGAGGCAAATACAAATCCCTTAACCTAAGCACATACAATCTCCTTCTCAAATAACTATGCAAACATTTAAGATAGCTTGCAAATCTCTTGAAAAATCATTCCACAAATTGACCTTTCTCAACCAATTGATAAACTTGATAAATCAAGTGATATTAACCTACTGATTGACCTTTGAAAAGGAATAAAAACTTGCACAAAACATCCATTACAATTAGTCATGACCTATCGAAACCTATCCCAAAGTCATAGGATCTCTCCGAGGCATTAGGAAACAATAAATGGGAGAATGCCATGAACATGGAAAAAGGGAACTCGATACAAAAATTAAACATGGGAGTTAGTAAAATTGCTTAAAAGGAAGAAGTTAGTTAGATGTAGAAGGGTTTTCATTATGAAGTACAAGTTCGACAGTTCTGTAGAAAGATACACAATAAAGTTGATTTCCAAAGTGTATATTTAAACATATGATATTATTTATCTTCAGACATCTGCTTTGATTGTTAAATTAAATATAGTACAATGAAATTATGTTTAGTTGCTAATTTTGGATGGAACATATAATAATTTGATATAAATAAACAATTTTCTGTCTGGTGATCTAAGAGAGAAAATTTACATGTAGGTCTCCTTAGTTGTGAATCTAAAGAGGAACTAAAATGTAAGTTAAAAAATGTCCTATGTCGACTTAAACAATCATCAAGAGCTTATTCAGAAGATTCTCTAAAGCAATGATTAGTCTGGGATATAAATAGAGCCAAAGAGACCATATTTTGTTTATCAGACAATTAAAGTTAGGGAATCTAACAACGTTGTTGATGTATATAAATGATATTTGAGTAATAGGAAACAAATGAGATGCATAATTTAAAAGGGCATCTATTGAAAGAAAGTAACATAAAAGAACTTGGGAAGTTAAAATACTTTTTAGGCATTAAAGTGTACATTTCAAGCAAGGAATCTTTATTTCATAGTAAAAGTATGTGCCTAACTTATTAAATAAAACGAGCGACTTAGGTTGTAAATCAATTGATAAACCTATTAATTTTAACCATAGATTATGAGATGTTATGGATGATTTTTATGGTATATAGAGATTTTTATCTACCATTTATTAGAAAATCAATTTATTTAGTATACATAAGACCAGACGTGGCATTTATTATGAGTTTTATTACCTAACTTATGCATTGCTCTAAAGAAATACATCTCAAAGTAGTGCATCAAATTTTACAATGCTTGAAAGGTATCCTTAAGAAAGAAATCTTATTAAAGAAAGGAAAGGCCTACAGTAATGTTAATTATGCTAGTTCATTAGTTGACAAAAGGTTCATCTTTAGCTATTATACCACCTAAAGTGGTAACTTTACAACATGGAGAAGTAAAAAGCAAAACATGATAGCCAAGTTAAGTACTAATCTGAGTTCAAGTGAATGGCATTGGGAATATATGAGTTATTATGGTTAAATTAGTTATTGATGATGTGAAAATAAATGGAAAGGTTTAATGAGACTATATTGTGACAACAAATCAATAATCAGTATTGCATATTACCTTATAAAACATGGTTAAACAAAATACATTAAGGTTCATAGGGAGTTCATTAAAAAAAAAAACTAGATAGTGGCTTAATTTACACTCCATTTGTTTTAACAAAAGATCAACGGGTAGACGTATTCACAAAGGGGCTCCTAATTGCTTTGTTTTAAGCTATTGTTAGCATGTTTAAAATGGAAGAGTACATTCAATACTTGTTAATTCCTATGTCATGCATTAATTTCATGGTTTAATAAGAAACAAAATTTAGTTACCTTATCCACTACAAAAGTCAAATATGTAGCAGTTTATGGTTGTTGTATACTAATATTTAGGCTTAAATAATAACTTAAGAATTATAGCATAAAACCTACAAAGATACTTATTAGGTGTGATAACATTAGTTAAATTTGCCTTACAAAGAGTCCCATTTGACACTTTAAAACCAACCGTATAAAAATAAGAATATCTTTATTAGATATCATATGCAAGATCGTGATATTAGGTTAGAATTTACTGATACATCACGTTAATTGGTTGATATATTCATTAAATTTATGAGTAAAGGCATATTTCGCATGATTAAGAGAGATTTTAACATGATTATTGAAAATAACATTTGATTAAAGGTTTATTATGGTGCTTAAATGAAATCTCTTATATAATTTTATGCTTTATTATTTTAAATTTAGTTTAAAGATTGTTTTCCATCAAAATTTATTAATTCATGAAACATTGATAAACTTATATAGGAATGTGATCAACTAATGTAATTATAAATCAGTGTGCTAAGATTTTGTAAAGATATTGGTCGATTTATTAATCGACTAGTATCACTGATTTTTAGAGTTCTCTATTTCATTCTCTTTCAACTATTTGATAGAAACACCAACCTTTTGTTTGTCTAATACGCCATCCTAACTTTTTCCTCTCTGAAAACTATCTCCCTTCCCCTTACACCCTCACATTTCTTTGGATTACATTGGATTTTTTGTGTGGATTTTTTGGATTTCACCTCAAGTAACCTTCCAATGTTTTTCCTCTCCTCTCATGTTATTTGTGTAATGTAGATGTAAACTTTTCAATGGTGATCTTCTTCTTTGAGGAGTTCCTACTAAAAACATTAGCATTGATGGACTCAATTTATACCTCCAAGAAAGGATTCCATCAACACCTAATCGATCTCCTTTTGGGGTAAGTCCTAATTCCATTTCAATCTTGAATTTTTAGATTTTGTGAAGTTTTCTCTAAATTGTTGATAAATTTTAGTTTAATTATTGATTTCTAGACATTTTAAATATTAAATTTCATAGAAAAACATTCGGATTGCTTCAATTTAAAAATTTTCACATTAGGGTTTCAAAATGAGAAAATTTCTTGAAAATTTTCAATATTTTTCAAAATTGATGGTTATTTCACTAAATTAGAAGTTGAATAACCTTTCTAGACATAAATTGCACTTAATTATACTCAACTTGATTAAATTTGATTGTCAACACTTTCTATTATTGAAATTTGGAGATTTCATTTAAAATTATTTTTAAAAAATATATTTTGTGAAAGCAAGAGGTAAATAATGTAATTAGTAGAATATCTGGGCTATTAAAACAATTAATTTTTATTAAATTTATAAATTTAAACTCGAATGAACTTTGAAACCTAGGCATCTTATCAAAATAGATAAATTTTCAATATTTTTATTTTATTGATCTATTTTAATCTATTTAGAATTCCACATATGATATTAATGAGTCAATTGAATTCTTGTTATGATTACTTCTATTAATTTTGATCAATTATACATAAATTTGTATAATATTAAACTTATTTAATTCTTGGTTATTTGGAATTAAATTTTCACGCATATAGTGACCTCTTTTTTATCATTTATTGAAATTGATTGTGGATTGAAGTTGATGGAGTTAGTATATGGATTACTTATTTTTTCATGTAAGTTCCTTTTTGCTCACTCCTTAAGACTTGATACCCTTGGTCGTATTGCTTTACTATAACTTTCAGAGGCTCCCATTTTCTTTAGTCCTTATATTATGTTAGTTAATATTACCATGGGTAAGACTCAAAGAAATTCTTCTATATGTATAAAGCCTACCAATCTCTGTCATTAATTGTATAGTTATAGGACTCTAATTAAAAGTAAGAATCTTTAGAGCCTAACTAGGACTTGTGAAGAGGTTCAATTCTGCTTCCACTCAATCATAAGGATAAGTACTTTAATAATAACTCTGGTAAATTTATTAATTATGGCACATGTGAATTTTCATAAAAAAATCATGTCATCTCTCTTGCGTGTTTAAAATAATTCAAGGATTATGACCTTATTTGTTATTGCATTGATTATGAGTGACAACCCTTATTTACCAAATCCTATCAATGAAATCCTAATAATGTGAAGTTATTTTATTGTAATCTCAAAGAACACATTATTAGAAATGAACTTTAAATATTTAAAAGGTTTAAGGTGTAGAAATTAGTTTCATTAGTAACCTCATTAATGAGATCTTTGGTAGACCAATACCTATATGTTACTCCCATTATAACTAGCTTCTAAAATGTAATGTTTGCCCTCGTTCAGTGAAATAAAGAATCAAAAACAACTTTGAGCTAAATAATAGGGAAGAATTCACTAGAAAGCCCAAAGATGTTCACATGATTGAAGTCATTCCTCTATATAGTTGATATTTTTTATACTTCCCAAAAAAAAAGAAAAAATTAGGACATTAAATAGATGTTTATAAGCAAAATGATAGACATTTGTGTATAAGGGAGTGGTTATTTGGATATTGGGTGCTACTTGGATATGTTGCTTTATGATGCTCTATTTATATTAGATGATCATTTATTCTTAAGGTTATGTATTTGCTATTACACTTATTCCTTTGTGTGATTTGATATTCAGTTATATATATTAAATATGATTATCTCACTTAAGTTTTACTAACATCTTAATTCATTTGTTTAAATAACAATTGGTTTAATTTTTAAGATTCATAATGATACATGGATTAAAAAGGGAGTCAATCTTACATATTGCCTTAATATTAAAAAAAAAAGTGATCATGTTCATTTTTAATTTTCTAATATCACATATTTTATCAGCATAAAAAAGAGAGAGATTGCTCTACTAAGAGAGTTTTTAATATATGTTTTAGTGATAAGTAAAATATAATTATTACTAAAAATATATTTTTATTTCTTAAAAGATAACAAAATAAAAATTGTTTAAAGTTATACATAACTAGAGTTAAGAGACACCTTAGGAAGATCATAGAGAAGAATGGAGATTACATTTTTAAATCCACTTAAATGAATAATAAAAATCAAGACCAATGAAGTTTAAGGTTTAATAAGTTCATATATTAATCTTTATTATACTTCTTAAGGGCTCATCATGTATATCTATTTCATCCTTCTAACCTAATGTGTAAATCCTTTCTAGCGCCAAAAAGAAAATAATCTGGTGAAAAATGTTTTTAGATGCATTAGTCAATCAATGTTGGGTTAATTAATTGACTACCATATGGATGTAGTTGATCAATGTTTAAAAACACACTTAAAAAATATTGTCACAATAGTTAACATATTGATTAACGATTGAAATACATTAGTAAATTGATGTGTTTGGTCAAACAATGTGTATGAATGAAATGTGGCTTAAAATACAACCTTTTATGTATAGTACATATCTATTATGACATTAATTCATATATTGGTTAATCAATACAATATAATGGTTGATCAATGTCATTGTAACTAGCCATTATAATGGTTAGTTTATGTTTTTAACATCTAATTTTTATTTTTAATGACTAGTTTTTTTTTTGGTTTGTAGCTATATCTTAAAGCTATTATGGATATAAATACAAACTTTTAACTTGTTATAAGCATGCATGACTAATAAGAATTACAAGAACATACTTAAAAATGTTTTAAAGCATTTTCAAGCACTCATCCATTCATATTGATTATTTGATCACCAAAGCATTAATTTGAGTAAGAAAGATCTTCTTTATTGTAAAGTTCATTTAGAAGGTCGTTTTTCCTTTTTTTTAATTAATTCAAAATGACTAGTGATTGTTGTTCTTCACCATTAAATAAAATTATACAATGACTGCTCTTTACCCTAAAAAATAAAATTGTTATAAAGAGGTTTCTTTTCACCTAGTTAAAATAAGAGATTAGCAAAATTCTAAAATAGACTTGAATGATGGATGTAGATAAAGATTGCTTGTCTAATTATTATAAAATTGGTTTGTAACTTATCTTTCTCGTACTCTTTATTTTATTTTTATTTGTATGATTAATTTTAGACTAAACTAGCATTTCATATCATTATTATATTATAATTTTATTAAATTGTATTTTATGTAATAAAAATTTAATTAATTTACCATCCTTTTGAATGCCGATAACGGTGTGGAAGGAACTCTATACACTTCGATTGATAACTTAATCTTTAAGGACATGTTTGTTTTTTCTTTTTATTTTTGTTTTGATTTTCTGTTTTTCTAAACATGAAAATTGAAAAAAAAGGGAACTAAAACCAAGGTTTTAAATACTGGTATCGTGCCGGTACCGATTTTCACCTCAAAATGGTGTCGTACTAGCATTGATCAAAATTTTAAAAATTACAAAATGGTCTGTGAATTTTATAAAATCTATAAAACAATCCTTGTATATATCATGCATCCCCTATAAATATAATTTTAACTTGTTTAAAACATTCAATTAATACAATAAATATAACACAATTTTTCACATATTTCTCAACTAAATGACAACCTAAATTATTTAAAAAAATAAGAATAATCAATTCATCATAATGTAATATCAAAATTTCATAAAATCATGACACAATAACAATATACAATAAACAACTTTTTTCCTTATTCATATTAATACTGATTTTCATTTATTTCTTAAATAAATATCAACATAAATTAATATAACAAAAATAATAGAAACTTAGGTACACATGAGAAAGAATAAATAAATATAGATAATGAATCATTAAAAAGTCATATGATCATAATGTTAAAATAGTAAATTATAAAAATTACGTTATAAAAACAAGATAATCCTAAACATCTCTAATCATACGTTGATGATAGAGGGAGATGGGATCCCAAATCCTCAATCTGTGACTATATCCTATAAAGTAAGGAAACCACCTTTTACAACTAATCTCTCTTACTCTCTTGATGAATAGTAAACTCTTTATGAAGTAAATCAATCCAAGCATTAAGTAAAGTTTGAGCTAGAGGATGAGGCTTAAAAGATATAGCCTCGTCATTTATATGTACATATACATTATGACTTGGAGCAGTTCACCAATATAAATAGGAGGAGGAGTAGGATGTGGTTGAGTCATGTGACCATTAATAATTTGAAACCTATACGCTTTGAAGTATGTTTGTAAAAAAAAAAAAGAATAAATCTCAAATTCATCTTTCATGGAAGGAACGTCAAAGTGTTGAAAGATGTGACTTAAAATGAAAGAGTAAGGTATGTTTTGACTCTTCATCTTATAACACATAAAGTGGATCATATTGCAAAGAATAAAATCTCCTCAATGAATTTTTTCCCTACCATTAAAGTGAAAAGAAACCAAAATTCATCTAGGCCTAAATCATTAAAATGACCACCTAAGGAAAGAAAATTATATCTAATGAACAGATGATGGAAATAAGGGATTGCACTTAATTTGTTCACAAATTTAGGTCTTTCAATAATTCCATCCTCACTGGGAAACCCAAAAATAGTCTTGACTCTAAAAGGAATTGAATGTTGAATATCACTATGTTTAGACAAACAATTATAGTAAGAAAACAGCTAAGGGGTTTTAATTTCTAAGGTATCATTGATAGAATCCCTTGTAAGAAGAATGGAGATATTTTGAACATTAGAAACAACAAAATGCTAATTTCCATCTCTATGCTTTCTAAGATTGTAAAAGAAGAGGTTAACATTGGTGGGACTAATCCTAAGTAGACGAGTAAGAATGGGTTTGATCGATGAAAAACAAAACAAATCTATATTGCTTATAATGATCTAACCAAGAAGAAGCAATAAGGCGGTTTTCATTAATGTTTTTATAGGAAAAATCTTGAAGTTCAGGAAATTTGATATTAAAATATTCATCTTCTTAAATTACATGATATCTTATACTTTTAGAAGTACTATCGTTTCGAGTTCTAATATCGATAAAAGATAAACAAAGAAAACCTAAGAAGACTTTACGATAGAGTTTCACACATAAGTATCAATTTGTTTATGACCAATAACATAACCTACATATGACAAGGAAAATGCATATTTATATGTCAAACAAATTCTAAAATCTTCGATGCTCCTTTATAAGTGCATGACATACATCTTGACAAATTGAAAACATTGAGGGCTCAATTCTACTAAATCAAATGCAAATGATGATTACATAAGCTTATTCATACATCAAATTACATGAATATACATTTAATTTCATAAAACATAACACAAATTCACCTAAATTAAAAAAATCTCCAATTTCTATATTCCTAAAATTGGAGAAAATTTAAATTTTATCAGATTAAATGCAATTGATGATTATACATGCTCATTTATATATTTAATTACATGAATATACATTTGATTTCATAAAACATAACACAATTTTACCTAAATTTAAAAAATTCCCAACTTGTATATTCCTAAAATTGAGAAAATTCAAAATTTACCAAATTAAATGCAATTGATGATTCTATAAACTCATTCATATATCTAATTACATGAATATACATTTAATTTTATAAAACATAATACAAATTCACTTAAGTTTAAAAAATCCCCAATTTATATTTTTTAAAATTGGAGAAAATTCAAAATCCACCAAATCAAATGCAATTGATGATTATATAAGCTCATTCATAAATCTAATTACATTAACATGCATTTAATTTCATAAAATATAACACAATTTCACATAATTTTTTAAAATCCCCAATTTTGAAACCCTAATTACCTAATTTCAAATGCGATTCAATTTATATGCATTTATACCAAATTCAATTCCTACAATACTTAAATTCGATGAATTAAACACTAATTAACAACTAATTGAATAAAAAATTTAAAAATTGAAAAGTTCTAAATCTTAATATTAGGAAATTTACCAATTTCAGCTCAAATTCTTCAAAATAGTTGATGAAAATAGATGTAGATGTTACGAAGATATTAAGGCTCTTACCACCAACTGAATTCTGGCTTGAAACTTAAAAAATTATCGAAAAATGATTTGTAAATCAAATCTAAAAATTTTGGTGTTTTTGTAATTGTTTAATGTTTTAAAAAGTTTTTTTTAGGTAATTGAAGTTAGATACAAGCAATGGGTGAAGGATTAAATTCGAAAATATATATTTTTTGCAAAAAAAAAAATTGTTGCAGCAGCTTGATAATTGAGGTTTGCATCAACCGAGAGAGAGATCACAAAGAGGAAGAAGAAAATGAGGGAAGCAGATAGTGGGTGGGCATTTAACATAAACATCGGTCGATTGATGTTTAAAAAAATTAAAAAAAAAAGACCCAATTTTTTGAAATTACATACCAACCCTAATTTTATCGGCATCAGTCAAAATATCGGTCTGATACAATAGTTAACTGGCTCATATCGGTGACGGATTGGTAAGGTATACTGCCAGCCTATATTGGTATTTAAAAAGATTGACATAAACCTAAAAAAACAAAAAAAGTTCATAGAAATTAAAAAAAGGGTTAAAGTCATAAGCAGTATTTAAAACTATCAATTTAATCCTTATATTCTAAAAACTATCAAATTAATTCTTATATTTTCAATTTTTTTCAACCGTTAATTTTTTTGTCAACTTTTGTTGACCGGGCACAATATTTTTCAACACTGCTAATTTATGATTAACCCAACTTCTCTTCCTTCTTCCCTCGCTCGCACGTCTCCATTGCTTTCTGGTTCGTTGAGTTTTTGATCTCCCAGCTGCTCTCTTCATCGCCTTCCCAGCCCTGCTCTCTTCATCTTCTTCCATTTTCGTCGCCCTCCCTTGATTTTGGGTGTGTATTTCAACCGCAAGGTTTCCCTAATTCCCCAAATAGGGATTTAATCTTGTAGTTGTTTTTGCTAATTGCCTTTCTGTTTTTTCTCTCTGGGTTTTGTTTCCTTTTCATCGAGTCACTGGTATTCTAGGAACCCTTGCAGTTGAAGAACTAGACAATGCACACCTAAAAATCGAAGAAGGCAGTAATAGGAACCAAACGACGACTATGGTAGGAAGACGGTGAGGACAGCAAAGCAGGAGACAGAAAACCAGAGAGCTATAAAACGCAGCGCAGGACACACGCACTGAGGAAGAAGGAAAGGCTGGAACAATTCAACAATGAAACGGCGCCAAAAAAAAAGGGAAGCATGCTGGCACAGGGAAGAAGGAAGTCTGGGTCGACAAAATGACGTCGTTTCTTCCAAGATAACTAACTCCCATTTAATCAAAATGGCGTCAATTTGTAATATGTAGAGATGACGCCGTTTTGCTTAGTAAAATCTAATAGCAATCTTGAAAAATGTTATGTCAGGTCAGTAAAAGTATACAGAAAATTTAATAATTGAAAAAAATTGAAAGTATAGGGAGTAATTTGATAGTTTTTCAAATATAAAGATTAAATTGATAATTTTGAATACCATAAGGACTTTCTATGACTTTAACCCTTAAAAAAATATAAAAACAAATGAAAACACACCAAAAAAAAAAGAAAAAAAAAAGAAAACTGAACTATGCTTTAAGTAGACGACTGCAACCTTCTCTGAGTCTTCAATTGTTTTAAAAACTATATTCGTTATTTTGAATTTAAAAATAATATTGTAATATTATATATTCTAATCAAGTTTTTCATTAAGTAATTTTAAAATTTTAGTAACAATAATTATATAATTAATTATTTAATAGTACAAATTTTAAATATTGTACAATATGTATTAAAATGAATAAAAATATTTTATAATAAAATTTAATGTTATAATTTTATTTTATTTAAATAATAAAAATAAAATTTAAATTGAGAAAAATCAAAATAAAAATTTAATATTTTTATCCACAAAATTTTAATTATGAAGATGTTTGGTAACAATTTTCGTTTTTGTTTCTAATTTTTGTTTTTTAAAATATAAAAATTGAAAAAATAATATAGAAACTAAAAAATAACATATTAATATAGCACAAAAATAAAAAATTAGTATAAATACTTTAAAAATATACAAAAATTGAGAAAAATACATAAAAAAATAATAAATAAAAACAGAAAGTTTAGAGCATGTTTGAGATCACTTATCGTTTTTATTTTTGTATATGTGTATTAGTTTTTACATATTTTTTAGAGTTTATGTGCTATTTTTTTTAGTTTTTATATTGTATTAGTATGTTATCTTTTTTTGTTTTTGTACTGATTTTATTAATTTTTATATTTTAAAAAATAAGACACGAAAATCGAAAATAAAAGTGATAACAAACATGGCCTTAACTAAGTGACCCTATATTATATTATAAATTCATTTTTAATTACTCTTTTTATATGTGGAGCTTATAAGGTGACTCGTCCAATAAATTACTCCTAAGCACTAATGCATGACGAAAATTTTGTTCATGTGCGAAGCAAAATTCTTTCAAACTTAAAAAGAAGAAGAAGAGAGATTTAGAAAGCTCCCCACTACCCAAAAAAAAAAAAAAAAGACATGTTTTACGGGTATAATTAGTTAAATTTCTAGTTGTAGTTGTAGTTATGGTTATTGTGTTTATGTATTGATTTTTGTATGTATTTTTCAGTTTTTATATTGTTTTTTTAAAATTTTATATTATATTAATGTGTTGTATTTATGAATTTTTATATTTTGTTCAATTTCTATATTTTAAAAAAATGAAATGAAAATTAAAAATAAAAACTCAATTAGGGGATATTTGGTATAATTTTTAAAATAAATTTTAGTTTTTTGTTTTGTTAAACATAGAAATCGAAAAAGACAACATACTAATACAGCACAAAAATCTGAAGATAAAATACAAAAATCAATACAAATATATCAAAATTGCAACTAAAAACCAC
>JAOXYD010242747.1:0-16980 GCA_028565735.1 Pinacopodium congolense | reverse complement strand
AAAACTTTTGGATATTATTATTTAGATCAATTTATTTTTTGTTTGGACAATTAAAGTATCACTTTATGCTTAATATATAGGGGATAAATCTATAGTCTTTTTTATGATATTTGATGTCAATTTAACCCGATTTCAGTGCTTAGATATTATATTTATGTCTTATTATGTTTACTTTACATGATGGATCTTGATAATGAAGATTAGGGCAAAAAGGAGAAGAATTCACCTTAAATCAGTCCATCAATGGTACCTTTGCAGGGTCACATTGAAGGATGATCAAGGTTCGGTTATAGAGACAGCATTTGACCCTCAATGGCACCCTATAGCCTTCCGTTACACATCGGTGTAGCCCATTATTATAGGATCAGTCAACAATATCAACTCCATTTCTCCATAATTGCGACTGAAGCATATCTCTACCCTGTCCCCTTTCTCAGCTAGCACTTGTAGGAGGCTAGAGTGTCTGCATAACACATGGAAGAACACATAAACACATAACTAACTTAGAGAATTCAGATCTAACCTTAGATAGAGAATCTCTTGCTTCTCTCTTAGATTTTTTTAGCTGTTTTAGGCTTCAAACACTTGTAATTCAAGTTATATTGTGTATTTGAGTTTTTGTTTATTGGAGTGAAGCTAAGACGCATATCTGAGTTTCTAAACCATCATAGGGGGTTTCCTAACTCAAAGTGTTACTTATTTTCTCCTATTTTTCGGATTAATCAAAGTTCATGTTCTTATGTGTATATTCTTAAATCTTCCTTGATTTTCTTGCAAGATCTTGTAGATTTTGAAGCTATGTTGATGTCCAGATCAAGTTAAGAAGTTTAAGACTTGTCCAAAAGCTTCCTAAACATGTTTTGTAACTTCTAAATGACTTATTTCAGTTATATTTGTAGATCTATCAAAGTATGCGGCTTAAGATGCATGTTTTGTATGCTTTAATTATTATGTAAGCTTAAATCCATTTTCCAGTTTTGAATTTGTGTTTTAATGATTTAGGAGAGTTTGAATATATGTAATAAGGTCTAATTTTGTTTATTAAAGATCTTAAAGTTCTGATTTTGGCATGATCAACTAAGATTAGAGTGAAAGATAATCTAGGATCCGAGAAATCTACCTAGGTTGTTGAAAAAATTAATAAACATCGTAAATCAATCAATGAATGATCAAACTTTGATTACTTATGAGAGTTAGAGATCTAAGACTACAAATCCAGAAATCAACCTTCTTGAAATTAAAGCTCATTAGCTAGATTTAAAGTATAACCAAACTTTAAGCTAAGTTTAATGGAGAAAAGGCATAAGTCTTAACCATAGTTTTGTCTTGAATTCGTGAAGGAACTCTAGTCTAGCCTTTAAAATTGTTTAAAGCTCAATTAATTCGTTAATCACCTAATCTTGAGCTAGATTCCACATGTTTACCATTTTCAATAATTTTATAAATAATTTTATAATTCAAAATTGCAAGGTTTCAAGCAAAATTAGGATAATTTTGTAATTTTATCTTTTCATCTTTTTAAACAATTAATTTAGAATTTCCTAGATAATTGTAATCTAATTAATATGATAATTAACTTAAGAATATCATTTCCCCCCTTAGATTCGACATTCGGAGTCTTAAAATTACTCCACTTTATTACTTGTTTGATAGGTGCACTTGCCTTTCGTTACGTTAGTTTTCGCTTAATATCATTTTGGTTTTCAAAGTAAAATCAGTTTAAAGAACTCCCAATTTTAATCAATTCAACCAATGAACAACATAGATATTAGGAGATTTTGATCTTTATTAGACTAAATATTCTTTTCGTATTTATTGGATTTATTCTTCTGAATCTTTATTTTATATTTTTTTTGTTTAGAACTCTTCTTCTCTTAATCTCTTGTTTGTTCTTTTGATCTTAAAGTCTAGATACATCATTGCATGATAAAGAGTAAATTTGCAAATCTACTAAAACCTGAACTTCAAGTTGAAAGGACCTTTCGTTGGACTTTAAAAGAGAGGAATTCTAACGATTTAAAGCAAGTTAAGGTTTAGTCTAGAGAGTTAGAAGTAAACATAAATAGTGATGTCGACATTAAAGCTCAATTAACAGTGGAGGACTTGTTTAGACCTTCACTATAAGGCACAAAGTTAAGAAATCATAGACTGAGAGTGAAGGCAACCAACTTTGAAATTAAATCCCAAATGATACAGATGCTTCAAAACTATGTCCAATTCTATGGGTTATTGGATGAGGACCATAACGCACATATCGAAAATTTTCTTAATATTTATGATGCATTTAAGCTGAATAAAGTGTTAGAGGAAGCAGTAAGACTCAAATTGTTTCCTTTTATATTAAGAAGTAGAGCCAAGTTATGGCTGAAGCCAAATTCTCTAAGTTCCATCACCTTATGGAACCAATTAGATAAAAAGTTTTGATAAGATACTTTCCACCATTCAGACATGTAAAGCTTCAAAATGACATTACATCTTACTAACAATGGGATCAAGAGACTTTGAATGATGCATAGGAGAGATGGAAAGAGATGTCGAGAAAATGTCATCATCATGGCTTTAACTTTTGGATGCTAATGTAAAGGTTCCATGGTCGTTTAAGTTATATCTCTAAATAACTTATAGATGCATCCTTTAGAGGGAATATAAGTTTCAAGATGTTGAAATAGTTTCAAAATCTTATAGAAAATACATCTTGAATAATTATCAGTAAAGCCATGCACATCAAAATCTAAAGCCAAGAAATGATGTTCATAACATTGATGCAGTCACATCATTGCAAGCTAAGGTAGACGCCCTTACAAGGAAGTTAGATAGCATGAAAGTTACTTTTATATTAGCTCAGGTTATGAGCAATGATTTTTTTTGTGGGAGTGTACCCTAATCATAAATTCCAAGTATCAAGAGCTAGAGGGCAAGTTAAACAGGTTAATTAGGTTAAAAAATAATAGAATACCTATATAACAATATTTACAATCTAGAGTGGAAAAATCACACTAATTTTTTATGTTCTGGTAAAGGCAAATAGTGACAAAACCATCCTCTAGTTTTTCAACACCAACAACAACCTGAAACTGAGTCTTAAGGAGCTTCTAGCCAAATATATCACAATTTCATATGTATGATTCCAAAACATCAAGGCGTCAATCAAGAACCTAGGGCATTAAGTGGGAAAACTGGGTAAAAGTGAGTTTGAGAGATCGCGAGGTATCTTTCTAAGAAATACCAAGACAAATCCAAGGGATTAGGTATACGTGTTATATATGAAGGATGATAAGGAGGAACCCCTAGCTAAAGAAAAATTTGTAAAGATTAAGGAAGAGAAAACTAAAGAGGAGAAGTGAGCTGAAGAGAAGAAGAATCCAAAGAAGAATGAAGAGAAGAAGAAGAAAGAGATTAAGGAGTATAAGTTGCAAATTTAATATCCTAGCAGGCTATGCACGGACAAGCCAAAGGAGTACTCAGGTAACTATCAAGACCTTATTAAAAAATGTCATGCTAAACTCCTCTTGTTGAATCCCTTTTGCAGGAACCAAAGTATGTGAAGTTCGTGTATAATTTATATGGGCAAGCTACTATAAAATCTCGAGATCTAAGGAGTTTTTCAATTCATTGCAACATTGGTAATATGCATTCAAATGAAACACTGACTGAATTATGTGTCGACATTAATCTTATGTCGCATAATATATTTCAATAATTAGGATTAAATATTACAAAACCTATTAGGATGAGCATACAACTAGTAAATAGATTTATAAAATATCCTAGGGGTATAGTCAATGATGTGCTTGTGAGAGGAGACAAATTTATATTTCCTATTGATTTCAAAAATTTAGACAAGGAGGACTATGATAAGGTATCTTAAGGAGGCCATTTCTAGTGACCTTAAAAGCTTTAATTGATGTTTGATGGCGATTGGTCATACACCAAAATAGCTCAAATTAATCTATCTTTTAATACACAAAAGAACCATTAATTTAAGACCAACAATTCGGCAAGTGCACCAGTCACAACAAGTAATATAGTGGAGTGTTTTTAAGACTTGAAGTATCGATCCCATGAGGAAGCGTGTACGTTATTGTAAGTACTAGATTAATCGAATTATAATTATCTAGAAAATCAAGACGGATTTATAAATTAAGAAATTAAAATAAAATTACAAAACTAACCTAGAAAGCATAGAAAGCTTCTAATCAATTACAAAAGAGTTTAAGGTTGCTTTTGGCTAAATTATCCAGTTAAAGTTTTAGTTATTAATCATTTAATTGATAGATCAGTCATGCTAAATCTAGGGTATCTTCTTTAAATCAAGACAGTACTATAGTTAAGAGACTGACTTATCTCTATTAGTCCTATCTTGAAGTTTAGTTATGCTTCAGACTTAGGTAATAGGCTTAAAGTTTAGGAAGTCTAATCCTAAATTTCCCTAATTTAGGATTAGCGCCTCATGATTAACAAAGTCTTTGGTTATTTCACTGATTTAAACCATGTTGTTTATTGATTTTTCTAATTTGAGATTGTCGAATCCTAGATTATCTGAAGGCAATATCTTAAGTGATCAATTCAGGACAAGCATTAAGCATTCAATACACAAAGATTTACACATTAATCATACATTAATTATTCATTAATACAATTAACCATTAATAAACACATTTAACAACCTAGCTAAATAAAATTAAACATTAAGCACGTAAATTAATCAAAGCTAACAAAATAATTAACTTAAACAAAAATGCTTTGATTAATTCAAATTATAACAATAATACAAAAAAATTAAGAGTTTAGATTAAACTAAATCACATCCCCAAATGGGTATCTAACTCTGAACAACGTGATTACAGTTGTTGGAATCTACAAACAACCTGAAAATTCATAATACAAAAGATTGAAAAAAAAAACCTAAAAACTACTTAATCTGAAAACTAACTAAACTAAAACGTTTTTTATCCTACACACTAATGCTTAGATGCCTGGGAGATGCCCCTTTATATAGGGGAGGTTCAGTTACAGTGGAGGAAGACAATAGCCACAAAATTTAAAGGTTCAAGTCAAGAATTTCATTTGTCGTCCTTCAACGGTGGGTTGACTATGCGCATAACGACACTGTTGATGAACAATGGACCATTGTTAATAGCCAATTTTTGACTCCTTCAATGGTGGTCTGTTCATCCTTTAAAGTGTAGTTGCTAGGCCGCCGTTGATGGTACAAAGTTGGGTTGTTTTACCTCATTTTTGCTTAATTCTCCAATTCCTCACATAAATCTGTAATTTAAACATTTCTAAATATAAATTAAACATTTAAGCACATAAATAAGGGTAACTTTACATCAATTAACAACTAATAACATTATGAATTTAATCCCTAACAATGTTCTAAAGAAGAAAATGAACATTAAGATCTAAGATGAATTCATTACTTTTTCAAATTCTAAAACAATTAATTCATCTTCAAATAAAAACAAAATGCTTCGTTGAATATGTCTAATGATAGAACTCCAAGGGTTATGAAGGGAAAGACAAAACATAAGTTACCAAAATTTGATTTGAGGATGAGAGCGAGCTCTAAGCAACAAGGAGTTGAGGATAGGTTTGTTGATAACTCTTAAATTATACATATTTTAGAAATTATTTAATGATTTTTATATTGAGTTTAAAGGGAAAATCCATGTGATTTATGTGTGTATTAAGTTAAATTTTAAGTAAGATGTTGCTTATGTACTTTCCATTGATTTTCTATGTTTTTTAAGACTTTGGTGAGCATTTTCATATAAATTTAGAATTAGAAAAGATATGTAATTGGTTTAAGAAGCAAGAACATCAAGTGAGGAAGCTTTACAAGAAATTTTATAGCCAAGGGAAGAGAAGAGAAGAGCTTATAGTGAAAAGACCAAAAGGAGATGAAAACTAGAAAATAGCTTCAAAACCTAGCCAAGGATACACCCCGTGTCCTAGGCCGTGTAATCTATTTAGAAGGAACCACGAGATAGGAGTGTCCCATGTCATGGTTCTCTCCAAAATCCTTCATGTTTTGAGGAACTCTTACCTTTTGAAGCTCAAGGTAGCCATCAGGACGGTAGAAGTGAATCCTAAGCCATCTTACAAAGTTTTTTTTACTCAAGATTGAAGCAGAAAGATTGATTTAAACACATCAAACTCACGATCAAGATCAGTTTTCACATCAAAGATCATCAAGAAGTTAAATAATTCAACATCGATAACCATAAACATCTTTATTTCTTTCCTTTTATGATCATTGTTATGATTGTTATAATGTCTATGAACTAATACTTTCATAGGATTTACATTTTTTTGAACTTTAGGATATGATATTCATTTTTTTTATTTAACACTGAATTTTTAGATTTTATGTTGGATCTATTTATGGAATTAGTGACATTGACTTTTGATTGTTATGTAAACATAAACTTTAATTCCAATGATTTGGCTATGTGTGTTTAGATTGAAAATTCAAATATATGCTCTAGATCAATCCATAGACAATGCATCTTGCATGGGAACCTAGAGATAGGCTTACATAAGATGTTCGGATTAAACATGAACTTACTTGAAAAGATGGGTCCTATAGAAGGCCTTTATGCATTCAATTGATTGGCTGAGATAGAGAGAAATTTTGCTTGGTTTATCTAATTCAATATAATTGCACAACTTGAGAGAGTGTATAATTTACATTAGGGAACCTATAGTCTAATGGCAACTGGAAATATGTTGAATTAAGGTTAACAATGTATACAAATGCTTCTTATAGGAATTAATTACCTAGATCTTAACTTCATAATTATTACTAAATCTGATGAGTTGTCTTGGAATTTACTTTTAGTTTTTTTTCCTTTAATCAATTAACCAATAAACCATTCATCAATCTATTAAATAGGCCAAATAATAGAGAAAGGGTTTCATTGGTAGATTGTGTATTAAGTATTATTTATTTTTGATTTTGTGGTTTATTTCTATTTAAAACCTATACATGTATACATGTTATCAAAGTTTTGGTGTCGTTATTAGGGATTGTATTAAATTATTAAGTATTTTTCTATTCTTTATTAAACTAGCCATCTTTACTTTTTTTTTAAAAAGTTTTTTACGATCTTTAAATTTCTGTAATTTTAATTTTGTTTAATAACTCTTTGTTTCTTGATCTTTTTCTTGTTCTTTCCCACTTAGGATAGATATCTCTTTGTATGATTAGGAGTTATCCTGTGAAAATTTCTGAGCTATATTTTGAAGTAAAAGGACATTTAAGAGAGGTTTAAAAAGGAAGAAGTCAAAGAGTAGCACAAAGTTGGAGACCATTGACTCTTAACTGTATAACATGGATCGAGAGATAGGACCACAACGCAACCCTTATTCCAAGGCACAAAGTCTAGTATATATAAACTGAAGATAGAGGATGTAAGTTTTGGAATAAAGCCACAAATGATCCAGATGCTGTAAAATTATATACAATTCGATGGGTTTTTAAACAAAGATCCTTATGTTTATATAACAGATATCCTAGATATTTGTGATGGATAAAGTCTAACACACCAAGATTTTTAAACAAAGATCCTTATGTCATTGTTTCCCCTTACAATGAAAAGTAAAGCTAAGTCATGGATAAAGTCTAACACACCAAGATCTATCATTTTCTTACCAGGTGTTTCCCTCCTTTTTAGATAAATTATGTAACGAGATTATTTATTTTTAATAATTAGATCAAGAGAACCTATATGGAGCTTGGAAATGTTGGAATGATATACTAAGGAAGTACCCACATCACATCTTTGATTTGGGCATGTTAATTCAAACTTTTCATAGTGAGCTTAATTTTTTGATGAAACAATTGATAAATGCATCTTTTGGAGGAACTACTAGTTTTAAGACCCTTGAGCAACTTCAGGAACTCATAAAGAATATATTCATGATCACTTATCAATAGGCAGTACCTAACAGAAGAGTAGGTTTATTGGGGGAGTACATAGCATAGAAGCGGTAGCTACTTTAAAAGTTAGTTATATGCACTTATGAAGAAGTTAGAGAGCATAACAGTGGCCTCAGTTTTAGCCTAAGTTCTTATATATGATTTTTATGGAGGAGGGAATCCTAACCACAAGTCCCAGTCAACAAGAATTAGGAGTCAATTAGAACAAGTGAATTATGTGGGCAATCATCTTAATAACCCATATAGTAACACATATAATCTGAGTTAGCATAATCATGCCAACTTCTCATAAGGGGACAGGGCTAACAAAAACAAAATCACCCACCTGGATTCTTAAACAACTAGAACAACCTAGATAACTTAGCTTGGAGGAAATCCTAGCTAAGAGTATCATTGATACGGATGCTTAATTTAAGAATGTAGACATTTCTACCAACAATTTATAGAATTGGGTTGGGTAACTAGCTGGGAGGCTTTTAGAGAGACCCCTGGGATCCTTACCATAGGCAACACTGAGAAGAACCCCAGAGAATAAACACATTTGGTGTTGTAGGGTGGTGAAAAGGGAGTGGACGTTAAAAAAGAAAAGGTGAAGGTGGAATTTAGGGAAGAAGCTAGGTGGAATTTAGGGAAGAAGCTAATGAGGAGAAGAAAAAGGAAGAGCCATCACTTGTAAATCCTAAGACAATGAAGCCAACCAACATGAGGAGAACATAAATATGTCTTTTGAACCTATAAAGAAATTAAATGCTAATACTATGTTAATTGGATTTCTTCTATAAAAACCAAATAATATGTTATTTGTACGTGACGTGCTTGTAATAAAAGGGAAAAGGAATCCTCAAGGATGATGTGCGAGGTGCGTGCTGCTATTTTTATCGACAAGTTATCGTAAAAGCTAAAGGATCTAGGGAATTTCCAAATCCTATATGTTATTAGTAGCTTACACTTGCATGATACCTTAACTGATTTTAGAAGTTGTTATAAAACTCATGTCACATATATCATTTCATAAATTGGAACTGGAGATGACAAAGCCTATTAGGATGAGCATATAATTGGTAGATAGATCAATTAAGTATCCTAGGGGAATAGTAGATGATGTTCTTGTAAACATTGATAAGTTTATATTCCATGTGAATTTTATGATCCTAGATGCTAAGGATGAAGATGAGATTACTTTGATTTTAGGTAGGCTTTACTAGCTACCTTTAAGGTAATAATTAAAGTTCTAGAAAATAAATTAACTCTTAGAATTAAGGATAAATCAATTATTTTCTTCAATTGTAAAATTATTAAATCATCTTTGAATGAGAAGCAACGTACCTCTTCTTTTAATACTGAGACTAATAGAACTCTGAGTGCTTTGTAGGGGAACTAAACTATGAATCCTTAGAGATTGATTTGTTGATGATGCCAAGCATTGAGCATTACAAGAGAGAATTAAGTCTAACCCTCAAAGAAAAGGAGCTAGATGAATGGTGGAAGGAATATAAAGTAGATACAAAGAGCTCTAAAAGTAAGAATAAGAAGAAAAAGAGGGTTTGGGGTAGGAAAATTCGTAATACTTGAAAAAGAAAGGGTCTTAAATTGAAGATATTAAACAAGAGCTTAGTATGAGGCAACGTACCATTTATATCATTGATTTCACTGATTTTATTTACATTCATGTTGATTTTTAAAGTTTATGTAAATAGGTTGTACATTTGCAAGTTGATTTGAATCCTTATGCATATGTTTTTTAAATTTTTTTCTTTTATTGTCTTATCATTCTTAGTTGTTTAAGTGTCTCAAATTTGAACATCTTTGGTCTAAGATTTGTTTATGAAAGTTTTAGAACACTATAGATTTTAGGATTATTAATATTTTTATGTTTAAATAAAACATGACTTGGGCCATATGGGACATGTAAATTAGGCAGACAAGTACACAAACTAGGCCACACCACGTGGCCTACTCCATGTACCTATATTGGGGTTGGTGTTCAAAACACCATCCCGACTTATTCAAGAAATACATAAACATTGGGAACCAAATGGTTCCTTAGCTACGCCTTTCCTATTCTGGATGACTCTTGATTTTCAACTGTAAACCACAAACCCCACTCTCCATCACCTCTTTAACTCAAAACAAATCCCAAGTTCATCTTTTGTGCATCAAACTTCTAATTTTACATTAAATTAACAATTTAAGTCTCTTATTCTCCTTGAGACACTTGAATTTTTGGGTTTTGTTTCACATGTTAGGGTTTATGCATGAATGAGCTCTCCTAGCTTTATTTAGTGTGATTTACATCACTTTTGAGTTTAATTACCAATCTAGGATAATTTAGTATAAGAGTAAACCTTATTTGAACATTACCTAGTTGATTTTAGGTAGATTTGTATGATTTTTCACATAGGTATTAAATTATTATAAAATTTCATATCTTTTTCATACCCAATTTAGCATTTCTATTTGTTGAATCCATTGTAATTTTCTTGATTATTAGGGAAATTATCACACTACTTTTCAATGATTTACTCGCCATAAGCCATAATGTTGAATGGAAATTACTTGAATGTGATGGTTTAAGGTGTTTAGAGTGATTGTGATGTGCATTATATTTAAATGAATATAGGATGACCTGAACTTTTTGGAATGGTTTTAATGTTTTCTTAATTCATATACTATTACAAGTTAGGACCATATACCCTTGATATGATTGAAATATATTGAATTTTCATATGCATTTTAATGTCATTTCAATCCTATTTTTGTATTTCAATGTTTAATTTTTGTTCTTTTAGGATTTTCATGTAGATTTCATAATGGAACACAAATATAAACTAAAAGCATGAAGTTTGGAAGAAAAAGGAGCAAAATAATCCTTAAAAAAAGCTTTAAGGAGTGGAGCAAAATGGAATAATAAAAGAAAGAATTTAAAGGTGGAGACAAAAAGCTTAAATAAAAGCTTTCCAAGAAGCAAACTAGAAGATAGCAGCATCAAATTCATTTGATTAAAGAGACAAAAAGCTTTCCTTGAGTAGGACACGTGTCCCACTCTTTCAAGACAAAAATGAAAGCTTTACAAAGCTTTCCAGGAGGAAAAAAATCACGTGAAAAGCTAAGAGAATTCATGCAAAATGACACAAAAAATTGGCTTGAAGAAGAGGACAAAACATTGATAGCAAGAGACAAAGCTTTAAAGCTTTGAGTAAAGTGGTATTTTAACAAGGACAGGATGGTAGCATTTTGAAGTGGAGTGCAACGTTTTACATAGAGGAGAACAAAGCTTCCCTTGGTCAACACGCATCCCTACAGTGGAAATAAAAACAAAAGAAGAAAGCTTTCCAAAAAGGGGTGGTCGACACTAAATAGAAAGGAGAGGCAGAAACATTATTGGAGAAGGAGTTGCAAAAATGTGAGGGGGGCTAATTTCCTTGGAGTTGATGGCAAAAAAACCTTTAAAGGATCAGCTCTCCACTTAGGAAATTCTTCTACAAAATATCTTGAGAAGTGGAGGAGCTTTCCACTTTGAGAGTTGATGGCTGAAGCTAGCAAAAATGGAGCTCTCCACTTGACAAAGTCAATAATAACATTCTTCACAAAGGAAGAAGCTCCACCCCTCTTCAACATGTTTCTTGGTAGCTTTTTGGATTTAATTTTAGTTGTTGCTCTATTCAATCCTTTAGCTTGTTTATTCGCTAGTTATAGCTTTCCTCTCTCTCTCTTTTTCAATTACTTTTGACTTGTCCGAATGCTTGGTTATTGTTCATTGTGTTTAATGTTTTCTTATGTATTAACCTTGGAGTTTTATGTTATTGTGATTATTTTTATCAAGTGTTAAGTTAAGTTTTCATTTATTAGCAATGTCTTTAGTTAATTTATGTTTGATAATTAGGATTTGTGCTTGTTCTTATGATTTTTATTGTTTATATTTCAATATTTGTTCAATTTATATGTGCTCAAATTTTTATTTAAAGTATTAGTTTTAGCTTAGTTAAATTAGGTTCTAATTAATTAATTAATATTTTAAGTAATTTGTGTTTATGTTAGATTAAGTGTTAAATTATGTTTTTATTTTGGTGTTTTTAATTTTCTAGCCTTGGTTTAATTTAATTAAGTATGGTTTATATTTATTTAATTTGTGTTTTGGTTAATTTAAGTATCTGTGGCTAGACGTTTAAGAGTTTGAAGGTATTGTAGGAATAAAGGATAATTAATCATGAGAATGGAGTTTGCTTTGAATTGATTTGGTGCTTATCGGCTAGGTTGTTTGGAACTTTGGTTAAAAGTCATGAATTAGATATTATCTTTAGGATTTATCACCCTTTAGATAATTTCCTAATTTAAACTCTAGGATTGAGCATATGATATGTAATTGTCTTTGGTGATTTCTAAAAAATAGCAATAGGTTAGTTGAATTTGTTAGGATACTTAACCAACTAGTCTAGGGTTCTATTCCTTTATATTACAATTTCTGAGCTTGCGAGTTAGTGGCCTAATTTAGTCATTCCTTAATACTTAGTGCTGATGTGCCATTAAAACTAGAGAACTTGTTCTATGTTATAGCGTAGTTATGGGTGTTTCTAGAACTTGTTAAATCCACCTACTTAAGAGGAATTCAAGGTTTGAGAGATTGTTCAAACCTATAGGCTAACACTTTAGCTATAACACCTTTTAATCTAAATTCGAGGATTAATAGTTATCTCATAATCCCAATTATACCTTCGACCTATTTTTTGTTTTTTGTTTGTCCTTTTTGTTATTTTTAGTGCATCTTAAGTATGTTAGTTCTTTTTGCATTTAGGGGTTTTTGTTTGTGTTCTTCATTACAACATTAGAAACAGTGGTACCCTCTAACTCCCTATAGATTTGACCCTAGCTCACCCTAACTACATAGTTAGGTCTATTATTTAATAGTTTGCAATGACTAATAAACCCTTTATACTTTACTTGACAATTGCATCATATCATTCTTGTAATTCAACTTACATGATTGATGTTTGCCAAAGGTTCATAAATCATAAGTTTGCTTACATGCCTAAGTATATGAAATCTTGATAGTTATGGCATTCTCATCAAAATTGTGGACCAAAACAACTAGATCCATAATTTTGGCAAGTTCTCCTCCAGCTAGAAGAACTAAAAGCAAGGTAAAATTAAAGACTTTTGGACTAGTTAGGAGACTAACTCCTAGGTTCTCTTGATTTTGGGTTACATTTAGTGTTATGGTCCCTATTGATTTTGTTTTTTTGGTATTAAAAAAATAAATCATAGTGGTTGTATATGAGACAAATTTTAGACCTAGCATGTGCTAAACTCACCTTAGATATTGTAATTTAAAACTAGTAAAATTTTAGACTTTGTGCCCTTGGACACATCACATGATTAGTATGTGTTATAAATAGTATCATTATAATCAATTACTTTTTGGTCAAAAATTATGCATGTTTGAATAAGAATTTCAAAATCAATTATTAGAACATAAATTTTATTAAAAAAATCCTCTGTTCAAATTTAATAACTACATTTAGTAGACCAAATACACCATAAGTTACTTAACAAACATTACAACATCTATAACTACCAATAAAACCAATCTTTATAGATATTTCTTTCACAAATAAAGGTAAGAACGTGGACACCACCCATAAAAAAAGTATCAAAAAGTAAGTCCATTTATATTTCTTTTAGTTAGAAGCCTATGCACATTTCATATAACCCCCTACTTTAATTTCCTAATCACAATAGTAATTTCCCAATTCAAAAAAACCCTAAATCATAATCAGCAACATTCAAATTCCTAGTTCAAATATAATAGAAGTTAAAATTCATAACTCCATTTCCTATAAATCTCAATATATTAAACTCTCAATGCCAAACAATCTAGCACATATGTATTCACTAATCCAAAACAAATGAGTTAGAAATAAAGCAGCTCAAATCCATTATAATACTCAATATAAATATATTTCCTTAATGTAAATATAAAAATGTAATGAAATCCCAAGAATCACCTTGTAACTAGGTTGGCTAACCTAATAATGTCGAGGCAAGGACTTGACCACTAAGTGTATAATCAACCTTTACTACCTATCTCTTGAAAAATTAAACAATAAAAAGTGACCTACCAACTCAATAAGGACAATTAGAATGCATCCTTTCTCACAACACATTTTAAATAATAGATAAAGTATATCCCACTAATTCATACATCAAACCTATATCATACATCGTGGAACTAAATTATCATTACAACATTACATGCATCATGTTCATCTTATTCTTTCTTCATACCCTACTTGATCTTGTAGGATTATATTTAATATTTTTGTCACCCTATCACATCTTTGATTCCAAATATATATATATATAATATTAAATAATAGGCACAAGGTAATTCTCACTCACATCAAATACCCTAGCACCATTGTAATGCCTAGCCAACAAGCACAAGACATCTCTTACCACTTAGGATATCCTGATACTACTCTAGTGCCTAGCTAAAGTGCATAGAATATCCTCAAGACTCAAAGTATCCCAACAACTACTCCACCAACAAGTGCCTAGCAAAAATATTTGTAGTTGCCTAGCAAAAATCTTCCTAATCTAAGATCATATCTCATCTTGTCAACATAAACTAAACATTGAATATATCCTATCCTAGGCAAGCCGTTATTCTACTATCTCTTTTAATTTCTTAACATCATACATGATTTTACAAATTTCTGTATTCATGTGTATCTTATAATTTATGCAACATATTGAACCAAATGAGGTTTCACTTAGGTTTTAATGATGAAAAAATAATACTACTAATGATTTGTTGTGTTTTGATGTATTAAAAAGATAAGTTTAAGGAAGAGGCATTAAGAGACAAAATTTAGAGCCAAAGATGGACCATTAGAGAAAAAGTAATGACATATGAGGAGCATAAACATTAATGGCGAATCAAGGACCAAAATAGTTAAATTGATTAAGGTATGTTTTGCATTTGATATTGTAATAGTTAAATTGACTAGGGTATGTTTTGTATTTGATATTGTAAGTCTTTGGTCTTTCTATAGTGTTAATAGGCCCAAATTATGCATATTAAATTCATACTTAGTATTTATATGTATAGGATGCATAATCGACGGGAATTATAAGTAGGTTGTTTTGAATGATCCTCTTAATGCTTTAAAACATATTTTGAATGATCCTAGCATAATCTTTGTGATTACCTTAATTTCTAACATTGGTATCAGAGCTACGGTTGTGTTATTTTAAAATGCATGTTAAGGTTATCATAATCTTATATGTTACGTGTTCTTGATGATTATCTACTCCTAACATGAATTAGGTTCAAATGTTTCGTGGATGCTTTATAGTTTGATTTTTTTTCTGGCACTCTGCATTACTATTTTGAAGTGCATACTTAATGGTTTTGTTACATTGTATTTGCCTTTGATTAATTTCTTTACAAGGCTATGATTTGCAGTGTAAATATAGTTAGGAAACACAAATCTTACTGTTAGTTACTTAATCAGCAAATTATGAATGCTTCTAGGTTACCGGTGAATAAGAGTTTTTTTGGCCGATTAATATAGAACAGATGACCAAAATAACAACCTATGTTTTTTTTCTTAGGCTACCGGTGTTATTGATCCTCATAAGCCTGGACAACGTTTTAGACAAAGACTCTAACGAGTAGAAAGAAAGAAAGACCAAATGAAACAAATATTAAAACAAAGATGCAGAAAAAAATAACAAGGGTAAGGTTTGCACGTGACCATCATGGTCCTCGCCTGTCAAGGACGAGACACTTAGTTGGCCACATTTGTTTTGTGGATGTTGGGCTAGTTTTTTATTTTTTACTATTAGCCAATTTTATTGGGCTTCTCTAACTTTAAATTAAAGGATTGAAGTTATAATGCTTAGGCCTTTATATTAAACTTAACATAAAAAATAGAAATTAAATTTTCTAATTTAAAAACACGAATTAGTTTAGTTTAATAAATATTAAAAACTAGTTTCTAATTAAAAAAAATTAGAAATGAGTTTTCTAATTTATGTAAACTTATTTATCTAGTGAAATAAACTTTAGAAATAAGTGTCTATATGAAAATAAAATTAGGAATTAGTTTTCTAATTAGATTTTTATTAGAATTTTCTAATTAATGGAACTAATCTATTTAGTTAAAATAAAATTCTAAATAAGTTTCTAACTAAAAAAAATTAGAAATAAGTTTTATAATTAACTTAAACTAATTATTTTAGTTAAATTACAATTATAAATTAGTTTTTTATTAAATTAAACTAATTTTTTATTTGAAATGAGAATAATTTTCATTAGAAATTAGTTTCTAATTAAATAAAAAATAAAATTGATTAATCCAATTATAATTTAAATTAGAAATAAAGTTCCTAATTAAAAACAACTTAGTCAAAATTTTAATATAAATTAGAAATAAATTTCTAATTTATTTGAAATTAATAGCATAATTTGATTAGTTCAGATTAGAAATTGTTAATAGAATTAAAGTGACTTCATTATATGAGCATAAATTTGCTTTGGATTAGACAAAATAATTTGTTTATTTTGTGATTTCTGGGACTTTATATGTATTCCTCTAACTCTTGAAAATGTGTTTTTCAGGGAGGTACCTACTATAAAGAGAACACCCAGACTTATCTAAACCGAGGCATATAAGAGACATGTTAGAAGCATGATTATACAATTAGTCAATATACGTTTATTTCATGGAGAAGGTCTAACACAACATGTTAATTGCAGTTAATAACATGATGCAAGAATTATACTTTGGAGGTTGTCTAGCTTATGCTTGCCTCAACCAAAAGGCAAATTATCAAGAATGCTCTAGAATAAGGAAACAGCCAATGAGAGGACTTATAATTTGTTAGCGATGACATTTATTAAAGAGAGTTAAAGAAGATTGTTGAACCAAGGGAGGTTCCAATCTTGGTTTTGATGGGAGGTTCCAATCTTGGTTTTGATGATAACAAAACATGATTAATCACTAATGGTTTGAGTTTATGATGTTAATCTT
>JAOXYD010242736.1:0-16982 GCA_028565735.1 Pinacopodium congolense | reverse complement strand
CAACAAGTAGTTGGAAGGGAGACGTAGCCTATCTTTGGGGTAGGTGAACTTCCTTAAAAAATTGCCTTGTGTCTTTCCCTAACTCTCTTATTGCATTTACTTTGACATTTGTAGTAACATTATATATTGGGTTGAATATTGGTTTAGTGATTGCACTTAGTTTTCCAATTGAATTAAGTTGCTAGTTTTGAGTTTGCAAAAAGTTTTTAATACCAAATTCACCCCCCTATTGGGTGGCATAGGACTTACACCATTAAAAAGGAGTGTTGAGAGGTTATTCTTAAGCCTAGAAAAAGAAGAGTGAAAGGTTATCTTCGTCCCTTGAAAAGGAAAATTCTACTAATGTTGTATTTGTTTTTTATAGTGGTAAATTTTCAACAAAGTTTGTTGTGCAATAGACTTAAGAAAAAGTGGACATCTTCGAATTACTATACATCATTTGTGTTTCCTATCCCCTTACTCTTTTAATTTCAAGCATTTATTTATATTTATTAAATTGTTAGCTTGTATATATTAGATAAAGAATTTAGTGAATTAGTATTATTTAGCTTCTAATAATTTGTGAATTTAGGTTGAATAACTTAGAAGAAGAAATTTTTAATCCCCTAATTTACCCCTTTGTAGGTGTCATAGGACTAACACCTTTTCATAAAAAAATAAAATGTTGTTCTATTCCTTGATATGTTTAAAAAGATATATTGGAACAAGTTATAACAAAATTTAAACTATTTATTTAATAAGTTAGTAAGCCAATGTGATATTGTTGGCCCTATATGGCACCTAAGAGGGGGTGAATTAGGTTCTTAAAAATTCTCTTTAATATTATCAACCTAAGTCTTTTTACCAATTTTAATTAAACGCAGAAGCTAAGCAATAATTTAATTATACAAATTAAATAACAACAGTAAATTAAACAATTAAATTAAATGCATAAAAATAAGAGAGAAAGGGAAGAAGAGACACAACTGATTTATTCTGGTTCAGCGCAATCCACAATTCCTACATCTAGTTCATAACACTACTGTTGAGATTTCGTTTTTATTGCAATCAATAAGAATACACAGTACAATCCTTTTTATAAGCTTAAGAATAAGCTTTTACTCTCCTTTTTCTAAGGCTTAGGAATAACCTCACAACACTCCCTTTGGTAAGGCTAAAGGAGAACCTCATATTCTTCTTTTTCAAGGTTCGAGAATAAACCCACAAAAATATCTAACCACAACTCACCAATAACTCATATTCACTCAAGAGCACTAAACAATAATGTGTAAACACTTTTTATACTTCTTTCAAACATAAACAACACTCAACAAACCTATTTATACTCTTTACAAGGCCAATTAGCTGTTACCCAATGTTCTTCCCATTAAAAGAAGTATTCATTGCAAATATAGCCGTTGTCCAACGTTCACATGCTGGCCTACAATATTCAGTCGATTGACCTTCACCATTCAGTCGACCAACCTTCAACATCTTAACTATTCAATTGACCCATGGTCATTCGGTCGACCAAATCCTCTTTACTTGCTTCGTTCGGGCAATCAGTACATCTATATGGTCGATCAATCCTTCCTTGCGATTTGTTCAGTCGACCGGTGTTAGTTCGATCAACCAACATTCCTTGTTTCTTCGTTTAGTTGACTGATCCTTGTCATTCGGTTGACTAACCTCTTCTTTATTCTTCATTCGGCTAACTAATCCTTGCCATTCAGTCGACCATCCTCTTATAGGTCAGCACATCTTTGGCCCAATCTCAGCCCAAGCAATCCAAACTTAACCCAAATCAAGTCTTAACCTAATTCAACACAAACAAAATAATAATAATCAAATATTAACACATTTTACAATTATAAAAACTTAACACAATCAATTTATGCAATTTACTAAATCACCATAAATTTATCCAATTGACCAAATCACCAATTAATTCATTTAATTAACCTTTAATTAAATCATTATTTAATGACATACACAAGTCATACAAACTTCACTAAATTGCTAACTTTATTTCTTATTCATCCACTACACTATAAACATACAAAAAACTCTACAAACATATTAGTAGAATCACTTTGTCATCATTAAAACAAAGGTGGAATCAATCCTTGGTTCAACAAACTCTCCCTTTTTGATGATGAAAAAACTATGTGATATTAGAAGCATGTAACATACAAATCAAACCACTCAAATATACAAATATCACAAAACTTGCAACTCCTTTTTACTCCTTTCTAATATCAATTATACCATTCTCCCCCTTTTTGTAATCATAAAAAAATATACAACCAATTACAAAAATGTGTAAAAATTGAATATGAATATAAAACTAGTCAAGAATACATATATCATCTACCATTCTCCCCTTTTTATAAGAGTTTGATACCAATAAGTATGATGCATACACATAGAATACATTAATCTTTTTCTAAACATATATTTCAAATCAATGCTCCCCCTTAATAGAACATGCCATGATATCCTTAAGATAACATACTTATTCAAAATAGGGATAAAGACAACGAAATTTCATTCAAAGGTTCTACAATTGAATAGTCATAGATATCAAATGTTGTTAAAAGGTGATAACAATTATTATTGAAAAAATGATTAAACTGAAAAATCACACACTTGAAACCAAATATACCGAAGAGGAGACATGTCTATTCCAATTGTTAAAAATCATGAGATCAAATGCTAAAGGATAAAAACTTGATGCAAATTGTTGTATTCTTGTTGTTAAAAAAACATTTTTCAAGATAAGATACTGCTTGTTTACAAACATCATCAGTTTTGAAAAAAAAAATATGTTGATACCAATTGTAGTAAAGACAATGAAAGCTATTGTATGATGCCAATTGATTTCATCAAAATAACTACAACAATACAAATTGTTAATATCATCCAAAATAAACAAAGGATGCAATGTATCATTAACAAGTACTAAAAAGGACAACACTTTTCAATTGTAAAAGTGATACTCCCAAAAATCAATAACAACATCAAGATGCAAACAAGTTTAAGATACCAATTAAAGTTATTTCATACTTGATACCAATTATTTGAAAATATCTTAAGAAATCAACTAATCAAAAACTCTATCAATGACTGCCCCTAGATCCATGCAATCTAGATTTTCAATAAATCAAACTTTCAATGCAAAACATAAAATGAGAAGGATTATTTGAATTCATTTAAGCACAAATGCATTCATGTTTGACTTTAAAAAGCTCATGGAGGAAATTATTGAGATTATACTCAATGATGCAATTTAGATGAAGTTCCATGCTCGCCCTCAATATATAAATAATACTTCAAAATTATATGTCTTTTCAAAAATCTTTTATTAAGTTAATGTATGAAGGAAAATCATCAAACCTTTCTAGTAGATAATTTTGTAAAACAGAATCCTCAAAACTTTCAAGCTCCCCCTTAATAAAACAAGCTTTCTAAACAACATGCAATTGCAAAATTTTAAAACTATGTGAGAGGGATCAAAACTTTCATGAACATAATTATAAAAAATATTGTCAAAGGCTTCAAAGCATGCTTACAATTGTAGAATTAAATCATATAATCCATTAAGCATTTAAACATCCAATAAAAAAATTAAAGCATTTATTAAGTTATAAGTTTCAATTTTCCTAAACATGCAAAATCTAATCATATAAGAATGTCTTTAACAAGGTTTTTTTTAACCAATTAACATAAAATCAAACAGTATAAGAAAAAGAAATTATATTTAAACATTTTTATTCATGATTTCCAATGAAAAAAATGATAGAATTTTAGAAAATTAAACTAAAAAAATCAATAAAATAAATTATATTTAAAAAAATTTGGAAAAATTTTAAACTTTCAATATTTAAATCCAAATATCATATAGGATTAAAAGAAAAAAATTCCTATGGAAGTGATAAGTGCTAAATTGATATAGTTTTCAGTGATATTTTAATGCATATACACCCCTATTGTGATGTTAATTCAGTTAATTTGTGTCTTGATTTATTGTATTTTCATGTTAGCATTAATTTGGATTGGAAATCCAAAGAACGGTGAAGAATAGTGCTGAAATTGGAGTAAAAAGGTGGTCAATAGCTGATCCACTTTTTACTCTTGTTGCCTTGCGTTTTACTAAAGCCTGGGAATTAAAAGGAAAAGTTAAACAATGCCATTTAAGTGTTCTTCAAGCACCGTTTAAGTGCGTAGTCACGCACTTTCCAGCGAAAACTTGCTCTAACTTGTCCACTTGTTTCCTACTTGCACGGGACATATATAAGAAGCTAGACAACCTATTTTCGTAGAGATCAACACAAATTAGAGTCTCAAATTCAGAGATTTAGCTTAGGTTTCTCTTTTCTTCCTTAGGTTTGGGTTCTTTTTCTGTTCTTCCTTTTATAGCTTTGTTTATGTGATTTCTAGGTCGTTATAAGGATTCCTAAGTGTTTGTTGAGGTGTTTGAAGGTTATATAACACTTTGGAGCAATATTTTAGGGAAATCTAAACCCTTCTTTAATTCATTTCATCCCTTTTATTCATATACATGAGCGAACATGTGATGTTATGATTTTAATTCAAATTCAAATTTCTTGTATGTTTGTGATGTTTGAAGCTTAATTCTAGATTAGGATAGGTTCTATAATGCCTTGAGTGAGCTTTTATCATCAGTTTGGATCATAATCTTTGTTTATATGAGAAATTAATACTTATTTCAAGTTGGCCACTTAGAATAAGATCAAAGATAGTTTAGAATCCAATAATCTATACCTAAATTATTGGGAAAACCTATAAACAACATGATTTAATTTTTGGATTCAAAAAATCTACCTTGGTTGTTATGAGGGCACTAATCTTGATAGAAATATAGAATTAAAACTTCTTAAACTTTAAGCCTAATGCCTACTAATTAATCAAATAACCAAAGATCAATTTAGGATGGTTGTAGAAAAGACATAGACTTAACCATAGCTATGTTTTGAGTTAGTGAAGGCCCTATATTAAGTATTCCAATTCATAACTCACTTAAGCCATTTTAGGCCTGATCCTTAGCTTATTGATCAATTTGGCAATTTTACTTCAATTAGGGATTCATAACATTGCTAGGAAAGTCCTTAGGTTTAATTTAGGGGTTTTTAGTTTGTCTTGAGTCAAACTAACCCTTTTAGTTTAAGCTTGGAGTTCCTTATATAATTATAACAATTTGCCTTAGTAGTTCATACAATTAGTTTTCTGTGGCTTTGACATTCCGGAATCTTAAATGTGCTCCTCTTTATTACTTGTGATTGGTTCATTGCCGATAAGTTGATTTGGTATTTGATTTAAATTGAATGTTAGTTGAATAATTTATTTGAGCTAAACAAAAGTGATACCAAATTAACCCAGCAAATTTTTGGCACCGTTGCGGGGGAGAATATGGTATATTGTTTAATATTAGTGTAAAATACTCTAGGGTGTAAATATTATGTATATTGTGTGCGTTTCTTTTTCTTGTTTGTTTTATGGTGTTCTTTGCTCTCTTTCCTTTGTTTTTGTTTATTTTGTTTGTTGTGGTATCTTGCAGTGTTTGGCTTTCAATATTATAGGGATGTGGAGGCAAGAGGACTATTACCATGATCGCCAATGCTATGAACTAGAAGAAGAATTTAGATGGCAAACCACGATGCATATCATGAATCCTATAATTTTGATAATTTTTCTTCTTATCCTGATTATGCATGGCAAAATCCATCTCATTTTGAACCATTTTTTACTCCATATGAATTTCCTTCTTTTACATGTCATCCTGAACTATCATACTCTGGGCTACCTTATGAACCTTATTTTAATTGTGAGGCTAGACTTTTAACTTTAATTGAAATGAAGGATTTAATGAGGGAGCTTAGAAAAATGAAATCACTTTTCTAAGAAAGTAGGGTTAGGGACAAGATCATTTTAGAAATGAAATTAGAGTCACAAATGGAGCAATTACAAAGAGCCATTATCAATTATTCTCCATTTTAATTGCATGATTCCCCTACTTTAGATTCAAGTGGGTTTGCACCTTTTGATATGCATAGTAATAATCAAGAGTTTTCAATTCATTTTGAATATGACGATGATGAATTTTTTTAGGGCTTTAGTTATGGCACAACTCTTGAAAAGGATGACATGTTGGATGTAAAAATGGATGAATCTACGGTTGACTTCGTTGGTGTTAATGACGATCATATGCATGAAGTAGAAAATAATGACTTAGATGCTTTTAATTTTCCAAAATTTTATGTGCATGCCATTGATGACTTGAACGAAAATGCTTAGAAATTTGAAATTGAATCAACAAAGTTGCAAGAACTAAGTGATGATTTAGTTGTTCAAAATGATGAATTAATGAATATTGAGATATCCATGGCGAGCATTGATTTTCTAGGTGTATTTACTTTTAATCCTAGGCTACATCTAATAATGCTTACATATTAACCATGGTACTTTCTTCAAGTTAAGGGTTATGCATTGCTTTTCTTGAAGGTAGGAATTATGATGCCTTTACACACCTATTGAAAGGTGTAAGAACCCATGGGAATTTAGCTTCGCTATCTCTAAAGCACAAGGAAAATCAATTATATGGTGAGGTAAACTTTAGATTAAAGATTCCCTAACTTTAAGGTCAAGCTAAAAGACCTTAAAGAAGCACTTATTTGGAGGAAACCCAAACATAGTAGTGGTCTTTAGGGCTTTGGTATGTTTTTCTTTATTTGATATGCAATTCTTTTGTTTCCTTTTGTGATTCGTACCATTTTTTGCTATATTTCTTTTATGGATCCTAGTTGTTTCTAGTTGATTTTTGGTACTTTGACCTTTTCTTTTGTGCTTTTCAATTATGGATCAAGCTTTCTATTCACTTTTGCGGAACAAACTTCATAGTACACCTTTCGAAATGATCTTCTAGTGATATTATATATCTATTCGGGTGCTTTCTATTCCTTTTTCCCTTATATCTGTGCTTTATCTTGATTTTAAAACATTGGAGACCAATGTTCAATTTAAGTGAGGGTGAGGGATTAGTTGATTTAGATTATTTCACACTTATATTTTCTTTTTCTTTAATCACATCAATTTATCATCTTTTTCAACATAATTTATAATCCGTGGAAACTTTTTTTCAATTTTGATGCATATTTTTGGAAGTCTTTCCTTTTTTTATTTAGTATGTCCTTTTGAGATCTTATATGATTGATTAAGTATGTGAATGATTGAATGGTTTTAAATTGCTTCATGTTTTGGATGATGATGCCTTTTGATCATTATGAATTCCATTTTTAAGCTACATGATTTTAAAGAAGAATGTGCCTTCTTTTGAATGATATCTTCATCTTGCTTTAGTTAAAAAAACAAAAAATTTAAAAATTAAAAAATGCAAAATGAAAAGATAAAATGAAAAATGAAAAATGAAAGGAAAAAAACAAGTGAAAAAGAGAGAGTTGGAATAAGTTAGTTTTACACTCTGCTGGCTTCTAATCTCTTGATTAAAGTTTATGAGTAATCAAAGCCAGTTGATGAAAGATGGCTCAATCCTGTAAGCCACTTAATCATGACAAAATGTTTACCTTTGAGTATGAAAGATTGAGTGACTTCTGAACTAAGCTTATGAACTCACATTTTTGGTTTAGGTTTTATTTTTAAGCAATAAAGGATGTTTGATGATTTTGAAAGATGATACATTTTCTTTAGCACAATTCATTTTGTTGATGGACTTTGGCATGTGATTTGGATTGAATTTGAAGGAATATGAAGGGATTTAAGATTGTTTATGACTTAGTATGCTTAATTGACCATATATCATGTTTTAGGTGCATATTGTATGAAAACCCAAGGAAATTGGTATGTTGATCATGTTTGATGAATTGAGCAAGTTTTCCTTACCTTATACGTCATGTTGAACTTCATGATTAAGTGATTTGCTTGAGGACAAGAACAAATAAAGTGTGGGGGAGTTGGTAAGTGCTAAATTGACATAGTTTTTAATGATATTTAATGCACATGAACCCCTATTGTGATGTTAATTGAGCTAATTTGTGTCTTGATTTATTATATTTGCATGTTAGCATCAAATTGGAATGGCAATCTAAGGAATGGTGAAGAATGGTGATGAAAATGGAGTAAAACGGTGGTTAATAACTTACCCACATTTTACTCCTGCTGACTCACGTTTTACTCAAGCCTGGGACTTAAACGGTGGGAGTTAAACAATGCCGTTCAATTGTTCTTTAAGCTCCATTTAAGTGTGCAGTCACACCTTCTCCAGCTGCAACTTGTTTCAAATTGTACTACAACTTGCTTCAAATTGTGCTGCAACTTGTCCACTTGCTTCCTACTTGTAGGAGGCATATATATGAAGCCAGAGAACCTATTTTTGTAGAGATTAACACAGAATAGAGTCTCAAATTCAGAGATTTAGCTTAGGTTTTCTCTTTTCTTCCTTAGGTTTGGGTTCTTTTTCTGTTCTTCCTTATCCAACATTGTTCATGGGATTTCCAGGTTATTCTAAGGATTCTTAAGAGTTTGTTGAGGTGTTTGAAGGTTGTATAACACTTTGGAGCAATATTTAGTAAAATCTAAATCCTTCTTTCACTCATTTCATTTCTATTATTCATATATATGCATGAACATGGGCTGTTTAGATTTTAATCCAAATCTCTTGTATGTTTGTGATGTTTGAAGCTTAATTCTTGGTTAGGATAGGTTCTATGATGCCTTGAGTGAGCTTTTATCATAAGTTTGGAACATAATCTTTGTTTATATGAGAAATTAATGCTTATTTCAAGTTGGCCACTTAGAATAAGATGAAAGATGGTTTAGAATTCAACAATCCCTACCTAAATAATTGGAAAATTTTATAAGCAACATGGTTTAAGACTTGGATCCAAGAAATCTACCTTGGTTGTCATGAGGGCACTAATCTTAAATGAAATTTATGATTAGAACTTTTTAAACTTTAAGCCTAATTCCTATTAATTGATGAAATAACCAAAGATCAATTTAGGATGGTTAGAGAAAATATATAGACTTAACCATAGCTATGTTTTGAGTTAGTGAAGGCCCTAGATTAGAGATTCCAATTCATTTCATAATTTAGTCGAGTCATTTAAGCCTAGTTCTTAGCCATTTAATAAATTGGTAATCCTTACACAATTTGTAGTTCAATTGCAAAGTTGGAAGTTTTTAGGTTTGTTTTTACTATCTTGGGTCAATCTAACCCCTTAGTTTTAAGCCTTGGTTTCTTCAAATAATTGTAATCCAATTGCCTTAGTAGTCATACAATCAGTTCTTTATGGGTTCGACATTCTGGATTCTTAAATGTGCTCTGCTTTATTACTTGCGACCGTTATACTATCGTTATGTTGATTTGGATTTCAATTAAAATTATATATGAATTTATTGATAAATTTGAGGATTGTTAGCGATACAAAATCAACTCAGTATCAATCTCTAAAAATTAAACCAAACCCTTGCTTGTCATTGATAGTCCTCTAAGTTTTTAATAAAATAAAGTCCAGATCTCAAACTAAACAATACTAAGACATAATAGGTAAGTGCACCTATCGCTGTATTGTATAGTAATGTCTTTCCAGATGTCGCCTCATAAGAGTTGCTCAATTACTGGTACTATGTTTCACTATTATTAAACCTATTAAAATTTGATGATTGATTTAGTAATTGAATAAAACTAAACTAAGCTACTAACTAAAAATTTTAAAGCTAGTTACTAGATTAAATTTAAAATTAATGATGTTAGGATTTAGATGATTAATTATCCTATGACATATATGTGTTCATTATTTAAATTGGATTTAATGTTTCATCTAAATTGACTTAGACCGTAGAATCCCTAAATTTAATTATATAACTCTTATTCCTTTTGTTGATTAACTAAAATTTCTTTTCAACTAATACCCCAATTAGGAGAATTATTATGATTTATGGATCCTATTATTTTGGCTATCTTCACATATAACATGGAAAACTTATGTAAGCTTATCTTTAGAATCCTATGTAAGTCTCTTTACCTATGGATTGATCTATTCATATAAATGATCTCTCACTCTGGATATATGAAATCAAAAATGGAATTGAAATTGTGTTCACATAATTATGAAACCCAATACATTGTATCTATAAATAAACCTAAGATAAAATATGGAAATCCATAAATTGAACCAAAGAAACAATAATTAAACACTACATCTTAAGGTTCATATAATATAGATCCTATGATAATTTAATTTATAAACATGATAAAAGACACAAAATAATCATAAAAGAATAATGCTTAAAAAAACTCTATCTCAATAAGTGATTTGAGGCTTCAATCTTCAATGAAAATTGTTGGAATTCAATCTTGACCTATAAAACATGATTAATCTCCTCAATATTCTCCAAAATCATGTAAAAAAAACTTAAGAATGACTCTTGGTCTCCTATTAGTGACTCTAGATCATCCAAAGATAAATTTTTTTTTCAATAAAACCTAAATTTATGCTTAAGTAGGAGAGGAAACATGGTAATACCACAATTAGATTCATGGTTGTGGTACTTCTAAAGGATTCATATGCAAAATCATGGCCATAACCCTAGCAATGGAACTTATTGAGAGCTTGCTCAACTGATTTTCATGGCTTGAGCCATGGCTATGAGGTAGAGTGTGGAATTCACTAGATTGCTACTTTCCTTCCATCTTTTGATCCCATAAATCATGCAATTCTTCTTTTATACATTAAGAATTTTCTCCAAGACCTACAAAGCATTCATTTTTATTGAAAATCATCACAAGTAATATCATATTAAAAGTTTAATGCAAATTATCATAGAATTAACATGAAATTAACCTTAAACCTAAGATTTTATCTATCAAATAATGCTTAAAATATGTAGTTGAAGAGTACTTTTAACAAACCTGTTATTCTTTAAGTCTAGATACTCAATCTAAGTCTGAAAGAAGGTACAATCATTTTGCAACCCCTTTTGTCATGTGCAAGGTTAGAATGGCATTAATATTTATGTCGAATCACCTTACAAACTCACAAAGACAAATCATATAGCTTTAGAAAAAATTTTGGTTACTACATTTAAGCATTTTGGTAAGAAAAAGGCAATTGAATTTTTAAGGACTATAAGCAAGATGCTCCACTCCACTTTTGACACAAAATACCTTGGTATAGATTAAAGAAGTGCTTAAGGCAAGACTTGAAGAACTTAAACCCTCCTAAAATGGTGGCGTACGTGTGCCTAATACTATTCCTGAAGTCCTTATATTCCTTTCTTTAAGATGGTTAACTTATAATTTTTTGATATAGCTTTCAGTTGTCTGACGAATTTTCTTTACTAATTATTTAGAACTTAATCATGGGTGTAATTTAATCTAAAACTCTCTACAAACTTCTATTAATTAATTTTTTTTTTCTTCCTAAATATTGTGACATTAATTAATATAATGGTCAACCATTAGAGTATATTAGATAACAAATATTCCATAATGTCCCTCCATAATGGCTAGTTCTTTTTTCTAATTACTAGCTTTTTCCTTTAATAATTAGTGAGGAAAGTTTAAGGGCTAATTTACTACTTTAATGATATTTTAAGGCTACTAAGGCTATAAATACATGGTTCTATCATTGTTTTATGCATCTACAATCATTACGAATTTCAAGAACACATTGTAAGAGTGTTTTAAAGCTTGTTTACTTATGGTCTCATGATATAAACAATACTACACTCAACTTGGCAAGTGCACCTATTACTCTGTAGTATAATTTTTAGTGAATTTGAGCATCAGCCCACTAGGATTACAACAACTAGTACTAGATGTCTTTACATTATCTAATCAAATCAAATGAGTGATGAATTGATTAAATTAATAAATATACTCAAATTAAAAAATTGAATCAAAGCCACAAACCAAAATAATTTAATCAACTAAATAATAATTAAGGAGATTAAGACCTAGAAGAAGGAGTCCCCTAAAATCTTAATATGCTTAAGTTTTTTATTGAATTAATTTTCAACCTAAATTACTTGGACCATTAAAATACATTAATTAAATTATCTTCTTTCATAAGAAACATAAAATTTCTTTCTTATTTGCTTTATTGAAATCCTAAGAAGATGCATTAAAACAATTAATTGATTTCAAGTCTTACGTTTCAATCTAACCTAAAAATATTATATAATTCCATCCCTAGAAATTCATGAAAACCCTTTTATTCAAGAAATGATTTATTCACATAAATGATTTCTCAATAAAAAAATATCAAATTTAAAATTAAATTGAAATTATTAACAAAAATCCCCATGCAAATGCAATGAGTATTATGAATAGATCTATGATAATCCAGATTTTACATTATATTAAAGAATAAACGATAAACTATTAATCCTAAGGTTGATCCCATCTAGATCTCTGAACAAACTAGTTCATGTCTATAATAATAAATCCAGCAGTGACAAAGAAAGAATAAGGAGCTAAAAAGCCATTCTCATGAATTTGACTATTGATGGAAATCTCTTTATTCAATTAAATGTACATTTTAATCTTGACTTAGTCCCCTTGAATTGTTTAATCTTAATTAAAAATAACTTGGATTAGTGTTTTCCATCCTTGGGTGGTGGCTACTCTCTCTCCAAGGTCCAAAGTCTACTAAAAAATCTAAAAATACAGATTTATACGTATAGTATGTCCTGTTTCATTATAAGAATCCTAATTGTTAAAGAGGCCATGAGATTTGATGCGGGCTAAATCACAGCTTGAATCATGTTCATGGTTCATACTGTGATTCATGCTATAACTACAATAGCTTGGTGCTTCTCTTAGGAAAGACACATAACGTACGCCATGATTCTCATTGACTTTCCTCCTTCCTTCTACCCTTCAATCTATCAAAATTTCCAACCTTTTCTCCAATCATATTCAACAACCAAGCCTTAAAAAATCATCCATTTTTCTACAAACTAAAGTGAGAAAAATTAAATTTAATGGTTATCATATTTTAGGCTTTTAATTTCCTTATAAATATATTAGTTAAAAATTATTAACTGCCCTTAATATCTCTCTCTTTCCAATGTCAACCCATCTACCCACAACCAAAATCACCATGACTCACAAATTAGATGAAAACATAATTAAAATTACGCAATTGTAAAATAAACCCTTATATGCATAAAAAATCCTTATATGTATAAAAACACAATTAAAAGAAAGCAATCATAGAATAAACCCTTATATGCCCACATCAATGAACAAGTATCCAAACAATTTTACTAGATTCAAAGTGCATAAGAATTCAATGCCCTTACAAGGGATTCACTCTATACACTCACAGTAAAGGTTATAGTTAATGAGATTCTCAATCAATAGATAGAAGGATTTATGTGATAAGCTTTCGAATATATTACATCTCCACTACTAAATAGTAAATTAGATGCACAAATCTTAAGGACTTTTAAAAGGGCTGTAATGGGGCTTAGGTAAGGTATGGAAAAAGGAAAATGTTAGGTAATAAGGCTAAAGAAAATTTCATAAGTGAAATCACAAGAAAATATCATCCTTCAAGCTTCAATCCCTCCTTAAACCCAAAATCAGGTTTGAACTCTTATTTCTTCCTTATTAATATTTACTTTTTTATTAAATTAATAATAAAAAATAGTGATAAAAGAGAAGAAATTTATTAACACTCTTTTCTTATTTTGTTTCTAGGATCTTGTATTCATATAGTTTGTTGATCATAATTGAATCTTGTTTCGTATAATTAGACTCATGCAATCATATAAGGTTCAAAAATATTGGCTAACAATAAAAGGGATTAATATGGCTTGGTACGTGGTTAATCATATAAAAAATGACTAAGGTTCCTAATGGATAAAATTAGGTGGGATTAACAAAGGAAAAGGCTGTTGCGAAAGGTAAATCCAAGTTCCTTTTTCATTTTAATGAATCCAATATAAAAATGGTTTCTCAACGTTCATAATAAATTAAATACTAGAAATCTCCAACCATGCATGATAGTCACCTAGCTGAAGAAAAATACATAACATACTATAATAGGTGTTTTTTTTTTGGGCTCAAAAACTCACAATTTAAGGTTATGAGTATGAGTCATAGGTACTTTTAAGTCAATTATAAAAATAATTACTCATGATGCAACAGAAAAAAATCCAACATCTCATATGTATTTTCTCCTATATCCTAATATATCTCAATGACTCACAACAATTCAAATGGTCTCTGATAATTGTGTTGTTAGGTTATGTTTCTAGGTTTTTTTTAGGTTTTTTAAGTGTTCTTTAAGTGTTTTAGCTTTATTTTATTTCATCTTTTGCATATTTTATATATTTACATGATCTTTGAAGTATTTGACTGTTTCTTTATCTTATTTAGTTTTTGAGGGTGGTTTTCGAGCTTGTTTGGGGGAATAGTTGATGCACTTGGGTGGTTCATTTTGCAGGTAACAGGATTTTAGATTTGGAAACTTTTGCAGGTGACTTTGATGGCTCATTAAGCAGAATTTTAAAGCTCAGATGATTATGAAAATTGGTGGAGAGAAAGATCAAGATGTTACGAGTCTCTATTTCCAATTTCAAGTCAATCGAAGGTCCAGAGAAGGAGTTAAAGGCAAAAGAGTGGAGTGTGTTCAAGGTTATAGGAATTAGGTCACGATCGTGACCCACACTGGACAACCAATCTCTATCATGATTGTGGTGGGTCACGATAGATGACCGCTTTCTATCATGATCTTGACTGGCCACGATGGTGATAGTGGAGCTGACTCCTGGACGAGCAAACGCGAGATTTTAAGTATTGAAACCCTCCTTTGGACATATTTAAGGGCTCAAAACTCTAGGAGCCTCCAACATTCAGGAGGGAACATCTAAAAGAGGCAAGGAAGAGGTTTTTGGTCGCACCCAAAAGAAGAAAACATAATCTTCCTTGGAAATCATCAAGATAACATAACACACAATTTTCTAGATTTCTTAAAGTGAAGAGAAGACCTTCAAAGCTATATCTAGTTTTTTTCTTCTTCTCTTTATTACATTTTAGCATGGAAAACTTGATTGTTGGTGGATTGTTTTTTATTCTGTGTAGCTAAATACTTTATACAAGTTGTTCTTGAACTATGTTGTGGAAATCTTGCCTTTTCATTTAATGAATGAATGTTTGTGACATGTATTGAGCTTAAACCTTGCAATAGACTAAGAGGGTGAGTTGGGTATTTATGTTGGGTAGTGCAATGAGAGTTCGCTTCCAATAGATCTATACATAATTTAGGTTTTTGCAAATAGTTGAAGTGAGATCTTAGCTATTTCTTGAAAATTACCAATAAGATTGCTTAATATCTAGTTGAATGGTTAGGAAAAGTAAGTAAGGCTAGAGATAAAATAATTAATCCTAATATATTTGTCTAGGGATAGTTAATTGTACTTTGAGAGACCGTAATTAAGCATGAGAAAGTCTTAGGTCAAACAAAATTGGATCATTAAGTAAAGAGGGAAGAAAAATAGGGATAGAACGACTCCTAATCTTAAGCTTTGGTTATCAAATTCTTGCACTTCATCTTAATTGGCTATCATTGTTGGTTTAATAAATTTTATTTAATTTTCCAATTTATTAATATATGAAATTGTTCCTTAAATAAAGTAAAACCTAAGTTAAGTGGTGACTAAACTTAATGCTTGTGGGATCGATATCCGTTCTTGACTATAAGTTATGACTCATATTCTTGCAGTGTTGAGCGCAAAACTAGTAGTTTGTTTTACAATCAACAAGTTTTATGCGTTGTTGTTGAGGATTGTTTTATTTAGCATCTTGTTTAGTTTGGTTATTTTAATTGAAGAGTTTTTTTATACTTTATCTTGTGTTTTTGCAGGTGCATGAACACGAGGAGCACGCGTACGAAACTTAGTGGTGAATAGTTGTCAGATATAATAAGGCACAAATGAGAGTTAAGAAGAGCGAAGCACCAAGAAAATATATAAAGAAATATGGTGAAAGAAGGAGAACGAGGAGGAGCTAAGAGGACACTGATGTATTTAATAAGGCTAGGTTTTAGCCCTTAAGGAGTTGTAATGCCTGCAGTTCAAGAAAACAATTTTAAGATCAAAATTGCAACCCTCAACATACTTCATAGTATTGTGCAGTTTTGTGGGCTACCCAATGAATATCCTAACGGCATCTAGCTAATCTTTTGGAGATCTGTAACACATTCAGGTTCAATTGAATGCCTGATGATGCTGTGAGGCTCAGATCATTTCCATTCACTTTAAGGATATGGCAAAGGCGTGTTACAACTTGCTCAGTTCAACTCAAATTACTATATGGGAACAAGTAGCCTAAGCTTTCCTTGCCAAGTATTTTCCCTTGACCAAGACAACCAGGATCATCAAGGAAATCATGACCTTTCTACAGAATGATGGGGAGTCATTATATGAAGCTTGGGAGAGTTTCAAAGAGTTACAAAGAAGCTGCCCACACTATAATCTCCAATGAGAGTTCTTTCTATTGACATTCTATAACGAAGTTACTCAGAACACAAGGGGGACCATAGATGTAGCTGCTACAGCATCATTAGGCAAATCATTGAGGCAACTCATGAACTTTTAGAAGAGTTTGCGAGTAATATTTGTATGTGCTCAAGTGAGAGGAGTAGACTAGGGCCAAAGGAGCATAAAGGGATGATACTAGATGACCCGGTAACAGCACTACAAACTCATATTACAAGCCTCACCAAGCAATTGAGCAACAAGCAAGGAACATCTTCATCTTCAGCTCGAGCCAAGAAATTATAGCTTGAGTTATGTGGGCAAGACAAACATAATACAGCAAGATGTTTCTTATTAGGAGCTGCTGGCATTGAGTATGTAAATTTCTTGGGCCAGCCGTAAAGAGGTAATAACCCATACTCTAACTATTATAATCCTGGGTGGAAAAATCACCCCAATTTTTCTTAGAGTTTTAACAA
>JAOXYD010242728.1:0-16982 GCA_028565735.1 Pinacopodium congolense | reverse complement strand
ATGGTTTATTCCAAAAGTGAATTCCTACATCACTTGTAAGGGCTCTAAGCACTCCAAAATGATTGAATATCCTTTTAATAAGCCTTTGAACCACTTTTCCATCATCTTTTTGAGTGGTTATGGACTTAACCCATTTAGAAGCATAATCAACTCCAACTAAAATGTATGAATTACCTAAAGAGGATGGAAATGGTCCCATGAAGTCTAATCACCAGACATTGAACACTTCTACCTTCAAGATGTTTGACAGTGGAATCTCATCCCTTTTTGATATATTGCCTACTCTTTGGCACCTATCACAATGCGACACAAATGTTGTAGCATCCTTTAACAAGCTTGGCTAATATAATCTGCATTCCATTATACACGCAGGCATCTTGTTCTCTCTATAGTGTCTTGTATAAATTGAGTTATGGCATTAAGTCAAATTTTCGGGCATTTCTTCTTCAGAAACATGCCTACGAATCAAACCATCAGCATATTTTTTATAAAGTACAAGTTCATCTCATATATAACGAGAAAATTGCAATAAGAAGCACTTCCTTTGTTGGTGTAACAGATTAGGGGGAAGCATACCACCTGAAAGATAGTTTGCAATGTCAGTAAACCAAGGAAAAAAGGGGTTTATTACCATCATTAAGGCTTCATCGTGAACTTCAATCTTGGTTCAGTATACCTCAATCCCCTTATATGAGATCTTATGCCTTAAGAAAATGCCTTTTAGGACTATTAAATGACACTTCTCCTAATTCAAACTAGATGAGATTCCTTACATTTTTAAGGACTCTATCCAAAATAAATAAATAGTGGTTAAAAGAGTTTCAAAAAACAAAAAAACATTCATCAATAAATACCTCCATAATATCTTCATTAATGTTCCCAAAGATGGCCATCATGCATCTTTGTAATGTGGTAAGTGCATTAGAAAGACCAAAGGGCATCCTTCTATATGCAAAAGTCCCATAAGGTTAAGTGAAGGTGGTCTTCTCCTGATCCTTTGAGTAAATAAAGAGTTGGTTACACCCAGAATACCCATAAGGGAAGCCATAAAAAGCATGTCCTACTACCTTATCAATCATTTGGTTTAGAAAAGGTAAATGGAAATGATCTTTTTTAGTGGCCAAATTAAGCTTCTTATAGTCTATGTGCACTCTCCAACTGTTGATGGTCCTAGTAGAAATTTTTTCACCTTGCTCATTTTTCATCACCATCATGCCCCTTTCTTAGGTACACATTGAATTGGGCTTACCCATTCACTATTAGAAATTAGGTATATAATCCCAATATCTAAAAGCTTCACAACTTCGTTCTTCATGACCTCTTACATATTCGGATGCAACCTTCTTTACTTTTCCCTTACTGTCTTACGTTCTTCAAGATTGATCCTAAGCATCAACATATTGGGGATAATCCTTATAATATAATAAATTTGCCACCCTATAGCTCTCATCATCCTCTTGATGGTTTCTACTACTTTCTCTTCGTACTCTAAATCCAATTGATTGGATATAATGAGGGGCAGGGTGTGATCCTTACCTAAAAAGGTGTATCTAATGTAGGAAGGTAAGGGTTTCAATTCTAGTGTGGGTGGCTTCAAACTGGAAGGTGGTATGGGAGCATCTATTGTCTCCAAGATTTCTATCTCAACCTCCTTACACAACTCCTTTTAGTTCACTCTCTCATCCATTTGTACCTCTATAACTTCATCAACTTTCTTCCCTACTTCCTTCATGAATTCATCTACAATATCAATCTTCATACAAGCATTACCTTCAACTGGCTTCTTCAAATATTTACTCATATTAAATTTAACCTTCTCATCCTTAGTTCTTAATACCAACTTTCCTTTATGCACATCAACTAATGCCTTACTAGTATTTATAAATGGAAAACTTAAAATCAAAGGAAAATCCCTATCTTCTTTAAAATATAACCCAAAAACGTTAATATAAATTTTAAATTTGTCCACTTTTGCCAAATCATTTTCTATCAACCTATATGGTCATTTGATGGATTGATCTACAAATTTTATGAGCATGGAGGTTGGCTTGACATCTCCTTGTTCTAACTTCTTGAAAATAAATGAAGGCATTAATTTAATACTTGCCTCTAAATCACATAAGTATTTAAAAAATTCCAAGTTACTAATAAGACAAGGTATAGTGAAACTCACAGGATCTTATAACTTGGAAGGCATTTGACTTATCTTAAGGGTTTTATTTTCTTTTTGACAACATTAGAGATAGTAATACACTCTAGCTCTCTGTGGGATCGACCCTGAGTTGCCCTAGCTACTTAGTTAGGTTAGTTAGGTATTTTATTATTTTGTAGCTTACAATGAGCTTCACCAAATTTTTGGCGTCGTTGCCGGGGAGCTAGCGCTTGTGTTAATTGTTATTTTTTGTGTTGTTTTTCTTTTTGTTTTTGTTACTCATTTATCATCTTTGATCTCTGTTTGTTTTTATTTCATAGCTTTTTCAAGTAATGTCTTATTTTCAGCATTCTTTTTATTCTGATCCTCCGTGCTTTAATTCTTCTTTTGATGATGATTCTGATTCTGCTGCTATATCAGGATTGACACAACAGATAGCAAATCTCACATCCTTAGTCAAGCAATTTGGGATAAATACAGTTAACACTAAGGTATGTGATGTTTGTTCATATTCGGGCCATTCTATTGATATGTGTCCTTCCTTGCAGGATAAGCAGCAGTTTTATGGATTTGGCGGTTTCCAAGAGTTCCAACAAGGATGGTATGATCCTTACACTACGAATTACTATTCGGAGTGGGAGGATCATCCTTACTATTCAGATGGAAGCTACCAACATGGATTCAGTTCTCCGCCACCGTGCTATCAAAGCGAACCATATCCCCAGCCTATAGTTCCACCTCCACCATCGTCATCACAAGCTGATGGGATGTCATTGGAGGAGATCGTGAAGAGCTTGGCAATAGTTCCACCTTCACCATCGTCATCACAAGCTGATGGGATGTCATTGGAGGAGCTCGTGAAGAGCTTGGAGATGAGCACTCTGGAGTTCCAACAGGAAGTGAGAAGTGGAATACAAGAAATAAGGAGTGGCTTTAAGGATTTGGCTGAAGGGATTGCAAGTTTAGAAGACCAAGCATCTTCCATCACACTTAGCCAACCAGAGGAAGACTATGGCGAGGTGGTATGTGATCATTTACCAGAGGGTGGAGAACAACAAGAGCAAGAGGAGACCGTTGAGGAAATGGACGTATGCTCAGATGATGTGGAGGATGCTACAGTTCCTGAGGTCAGTATTACTTCATTTAAAAATGGCAGAACTGAGGGTTTAAGAGCTTGTTTGAACCTGTAGGCTAGCATCTTACACCAATCACAAGTTATCTATTTCGAGGATCAATTATAAGTCTATAATGCCTGATATATCTTCCACCCAGCTTTCGTATTTCTTGTTTGCTTCTTCTTTAATTGTATTTAGTTTTGATGTCTTTGTTTCCAAGGGTTTTATTTTCTTTTTGGCAACATCAGAAATAGCAATACACTCTAGCTCTCTGTGGGATCGACCTTGACTTGCCATGGCTACTTAGTTAGGTTAGTTAGGTATTTTATTATTTGGTAGCTTACGAAGAGCTCACCAGTTGATTCACTTTATGTTTGATATTTTCCATGCAATAGCCCTCTTTTCCTTTTAGTCCTTTAACATGTTAGAAGATATAATAACTGGTAATTTTAATTTTTTTCTATGAAAGCATACTCTAAGTTCTCTAGTAATCTCTTTAACTATAAGTCCAAAGTTTCTTCAATTGAGAGCTTTAATTTCCCCTTTTTTGGTTTGTAAAGACCTTGAAACATTAATTCTCACACCATATTTATTGACTTACTAGTATCTAAAGATTCTTTTTGCTTTAAAATATCAAGATTAAATGTCTCCTCTTCTTCACTCTTAGCTATTCAAGCCTCCAATAGGCCTTGCATGATTGTTTCCTATAAAATTTGAAAACTTTTAACATTAATCACATAAAAAAAAGACATGTATCATCTTTTCCTATAGAATGTTTCATGAGTTCTAAGATTTTTAAACACAATTTCCTTATTCTCAATTCATATCTCCCAATTGTATGTTGTGAGCCTTAAGCGTTACAAAACTTTTAGATTTTTTCTCCCTTAAACCTCTCTAAAATGTTCTTTAACTTTAAGGTTAAGTTTAAGCAAATCTGTGGGATGACTCTTGGTCATGTATCAAAGTACCTAAACTAAAAATTAAACAAACCAATGAAAGATCAATAAGAGAAGAGCTCTTAAACACACAAAAACATGTAGAGAAAATGAATGCATTAATTTGCTATGTGGAACCTATTTTTTCTATTAAGTTCATATTTAAATCAATCACCTCATGTAAGCCTATCTCTAGGTCTCCATATAATATGCATCACTTATAGATTGTTTTAATCATATATTTTATTTTTCAATCTAAACATATACAATTACACCATTGGAATTGAAGTTTACCTTCACATAACAATAAAAAACTAATGTTATTAACTCTGCAAGTGAATTTAATACAAATTTGGAAATTTAATGTCAAATCAAGGGAATAATGAAATACTACATCTAAAGTTTCATAATAATCTAGATCCTACAAGAGAATTAGTTCCTAAACATTATAAAAACAACAAAAAAAATCATATAAAGAGAAGGGATAAAGTAGCTCATTGTCATGGTTCTTAAATCTCTTGACCGCTAAATGATTCTTATTACAAAATCCAATCTTGATCTTATAAATTTTTCCTTTAATCTTGTTCAAAATCCTTGCAAGATGGCTTTTGAATGACTTTTGGACCTTTGAGCCAGCTAGGGCATGAAACTTGTTAGATTTCAGAGCTTCAAAAATCATAGCCAAGCTCACAGTTGTGAGCTTGGCTATGAATCCTTTTTTGTTTTGCTTCTCTTGGTTTTTTCATAATGCATTCTTCCATGTTTGTTTTTTGACTTTGATATTTGATGTCAAACCTACTAACTTGATACCCTTGCTCCTAAAATTGATTGCACATCTCTTTTAACTAGAAAAAAAGAATCTAATTTTTCATCAAATTCCTATAAAAGCATAAACATACATTGAAAACAACATATGTAACATCTTATTCAAGAATCAAGCAAATATTCACATAAATCACATGAAGTTATCCATTAAACCTAAGATAATCATCAAGAAAGTACGCCTAAATGATGTATAATTTGGGTGCTATCAAAGTCCTTAATAAATGTCCTATAAAATCAAACATTCCCTAAAATAACTCTTAATTTCCCTTGTCTAAGTTGGTATAGGTAATTTAGATATAGTCTCAATTTTAGCTTTATACACTTTAATTATTTTAACTGAAACTTTTGACCAAAAATTATCCATTCTTTTATCATAAAAGATACTTTTCCCAATTATGTACAATATTTTTTTCCTTGCACCTCTTAAGCACTTTATCTAAAATATTGAGGCATAAATTAAAAAATAACTACAAATTGATAAAGCATCTATAAATACATCCATGATGCCTTTAAAAGTGGTTGGTGCATTACATGACCCAAAAGGCTTCCTCCTATATCCAAGCTTACCATACAGAAATGTGAATGTTCTCTTATCTTAATCTTTTAATACCATAAGAATCTATAAGTAGCTTGATGGTCCATCTTAGAAATAGTAGTATGGATGTTCAAAAAGTGGTTTGTTGATTGCTAACTCATTTTAAGTTAATACAACAAGTGAGTAGGTTATAAAATTATAGTACAATGGATTTTGTCCCATAAGGATTATGTTTAGTCAGTAAACGATTTAAATTATATTTTGTCTAAGGCACAAAAACAAATAGTAAGAACTGAAAATTAAATAAAGTAGATAGCCTATCTAATTGAAAGACAAAGTGCATTAATTTGGGAATTTAAGATTAAAAACCTGGGATCAACTTTTATCCTTATTTTATTTCCTTCATAATTTATTGATTCAATTATGTTTTTCCTAAGATATCAAAATTCCTTAGCCACCCTCTCTCAAGGTGTAATTAATTTCCTTATTTGAATAATATAGAATTATTTTTGCAATCTCTTAATCGTCAAAACCTTTTCTAAAAATCAAGCTAGGTATGAAGCAATCCTATATGCAATCTATTAATAAAAAGCCTCTCTTTAATCAATTAATAAACCTAATATTTATAGCTCTATTATGTGTCAACTCTCATTGTACCCTTAGCACAAATTACCAAGCTCAATCTCACAATCTATTATAAGGTTTAAGCACGGTAAATATTATAAACATCATTTCATTGAATTAATAAGCAAGATTTCCACAAAATAGATCTAAAAGTAATTCTTACAAGAGTATTCAGCCACATATAATGTTAATAAACTAAAAAACACCCATATTATCCATACAATAGGATATAAATGAGAAGAATGAAAAGAGACAAAGCCAAGCTTGCACTCTTTACTTAATTATGAAGTTGGAAAATATGGAAGAGTGATGATCTCCTTAAATCTTGATAGATGAACTTGTTTCCACTCTTGGAATCCTCCCAAAACCTAATATTTGCTTTCTTTGGAAAATTTTTCTAATTATTGGTGGAAACTCTGAGGGGTTTGAGCTCTTAAATATACCCTATACCACTCAAAATCCTTAAAAAAGAAAGAAAGACAAGGACGGGTAAGTCACCATCATAACTCTTAATGGTGGATTCCTTTCTTTCACGATCATGACTTAAATAACAATCATGACATGGAAATTCTTCTACTTTCTTCCACTTTTCTCCTGCTTTGCTCCCTTCATCAAGTCTATGTATAATTCTATTGCATATGTACACCAATAAGATCAAGAAGTTGCCCAAAATCATTACTTAAACACTTAGAAACATAAACAAAAAAAGTGACTTCAACGGAATGACAAATTAAGTCCTAAACTCATCATAAACATGCAAAACCATATAGTAAACAACTAGGAAAACAAAACCTAAAGCACATCTATTAATTTCCCCACACTTAAACCATTGCTTGTCTTCATTCAAAGATTCAATTACAAGGCACACAAACATAAAATACACACAAAATACAAGGTGATAACTTGAATGCAATCATAGAAAGAGATCTCTTGGAATTGTATTTGCTAAGAACATCAATCATTCAAGAAGATCTAAGATATGCACTTAATCCATTCACTTCATGAATGCCTTTGTTGAGTCTTTTAACAAAATACTAACTTGTTTTACGCTAATACTACAAGTGTACAGATTGTAACTTATAGTATAAGCAAATATCATCCTCTAAGGATTGAAATTTTTCACCACTAAATTTAGGTTAAACTTTGTTTAAGGCATAATTTCAAACAATGATAACTAAAAAGTAAATTAAAATTAAACAAACTAGTAATGAGCAATCAAAGGAACAAAGTGCAAGAATTCAAAACTTCAAGATTTAAGATAAAGAATTACTTCTATCCCTACTTTGTTTCCCTCTTAGCTTATTGATTGAATTAAGTTTGACCCAAGATTTACTAAAGTTTAGTCACCATCTCTCAAGGTGTAACTAGTTTTCCTTAGTTGAATTAGTCTTACATTTTCTTAATGTACAAAACCTTTCCTAAATATTCATCTAGATGTAAAGCAATCCTCTAGGTAATAACTGTCATTGTACAACTCTAATATTTTTTAATAAAAATCCTCTAAGGATTTTTACATTCTTTTTCCTAAATATTCATCTAGATGTGAAGCAATCCTCTAGGTAATAACTATCATTGTATAACTCTAATGTTTTGTAATAAAAATCCTCTAAGGATTTTTACAGTCTCTCTTAATCTATAAAATCTAATGTTTATAGGTATATTGGGTTCTTATTGTTAATGTACAATTCTTTAACCATTTAAAAATCTAATGTGTATAGATATATTGGGTGCTTACTGTCATTGTAAAACCCAACAAAAATTCCCTACCTTAATCTCTCAATCTATGGTAAGATATATGCGTAATAAACATCACAAACATTCATCCATTGAGTCAATAAGTAAGAGTTTCACAAAATAGTTCAAGAATAATTCCTACTAAGAGTTCATCCACTTATGACAATAATAAATCCATCAAACAACATATTTTCCAAACAAAAAAGTATAAAAGCGAGGAAATAATAAAACTATATGAAGCTTGGAACTCTTCTCTTCACTCCCCCATTAACGGAAATCTAGAAGTTGATATTTCTGGATGATTCCTAAGGTGGACGATGTTTCCTCTTTTACATAGAGACAAAAAACCTCTCTTTGCCTCCTTTGGTATGTCCTAAAGTGATATATAGAGGCTTTAAGGATTTCTAACCATTAAGGATGTCAAAAATTGGCGTCAAAGTCCTAAAATACCTCATTGTATACATCATAGATTCATTCCTGTTATCACCCTTGTGCTTGAACTTGGCTTCATGTGTTATCACAATCGTGCAGCTACACGATCATGCACTGCACTCCAACTTTCAGTACTCTTCGATATTTAGGCTATAACTTCATCTACACAAATCCGATTGTAGGGAAATTTGATATGCAAGCTCCTCACGTGTTGTTCTCACACCCCATAAATTTTTTTAGCCATCAAAGCTGTAATAGTCCATCTAATGCATCATCCAATCACCTGAACCAAATCTAATGCTTAATTAAGCTTTATTTGTTACCTGTTCATCCAAACATCAAAGTGCATCAACCTATTCTGCAAATAAGCTCAAATATTGCCCTTAAACACTAAACAAGATTAATAAATAACCAAAAAATAAAAGATAATGATAATAACATAAAAGATCATGCTAACTAAGCTAAAACAAAAAAATCAACCCTTAAAACACCTAGAAACACTCTAGAAACATAGTTTAAAAACACACTTATTAGCCTTTGAATTGAAAATGCATATTAATTAGAGCATTTCTATCTTATTCTTACATTTAAAAATTTGTAAGTATATATTATGTCTAATTACTAAGTGGAAGGTTGGCCATTATCAAGCAATCATTCATGAAATGTCTTGATTTTGAAAAAAGAGATCCAAAGGTTTCACATTTTTCATTTAAACTTCCATTTTTTCCATTGGCTAAGAACAAATACCTAGTATTTTTACGCTATGGTGTATGACTTTAGGCTCACATCTCTGATTACTTAACTATGTGATGTTTTTCAATTAAGGATAGCATGTCATTTGGCCTTTTTACATGAAGGTATAGGTCTTTAGGGGCACACCCCCATTACTCAACCAAATCATAACTCATAACTAGAAAATTGGCTCTAATCTTAACTACCTCTTTATTTGATTTATTTTTTTCACTTTAGGAGTTAGCGAAGTAGTCATTAAATTTCTTATTTCATTTATATTATGAGCCTATGTTTATACGCTCTAATCAATTCTTTACACGAATGATCACTTATAATGCCTATCAATTTAATCAAATTCTTATATAAAGAGAATCTAAACAAATGTCAAAGAAGTAAGAAAAGGTAAGTAATATCTTAATTAATTTGCAATTTCAATAGAAAGACAATCACAAGTGAACTTCTTAACATTATAGTTCTTCACTACTTAAGCAATTTAGTTCCTTGTTAACCCAATTTCATTCAAAGTCATGTCATTAATGAATTCATTCTTTTGCAAATATCATATAATGAAACAAAAAACAAAAAAAAGAAAAAAATGAACAAAGATATAAAAAATGCATATTCACGTACACAATGCTATATAAAATGCAACATAATACCATGCTGTGCTACCTCCCCACACTTGGATGGTGAAGAACTTGAGAAATTTATTCATTTGATAACATAGATGGCATGTCACTTCGTTGGATTTTTCCTCCATTGCATCCAGTCTCCTTCTCATCTTTTGATTATTCTTTTCCATCACACTTAACACTTGGCTCCATTTTTCACCTTCCTTATTGAAGCTTTCATCATAGGATTCATCTTTATCTGGGTAGGAGGATGAGGCTGCTTTTCCCTTCCATTTCTAGAATGCAATTTTAGTGCTCAATTTTCGATGCCCAATATAGGAATTTTGTTACAAAATCTCTGAGCAAGACAAATGCTCAGTGTCCCAAAAATCCCAATATAACATGGTTAGTCCACTTAAATCAAAATGATAAAATTAAGAGAGGTGGCAAAAAAATTCATATCCAAGAAAATTTTCTTTTTGAAAAGACACTAGCTAAGGAATGGAACATGTGATAAGTTATGCATACCTTGATATTAATGTCTATACATCACAAAGAAAACAATTCTATCACAAAATATTTGTTGCTTTTAGTCTTAATAACAAATACATGGAATATAAACTTATGCAATAAAACATGTTCATAAGGGAGTGAGGATCATTTTACGATTTAAAATCATCAAATCCAGTTGGTTTCTTCAAATATGGAGTGCTATTGAAATTTGGATGCTTATCATATAGTTCAGTTTTCGAAAAGCTAAAATTCGGTTCATGACATCATAATCAAGTTTATAGGGAAACCTTGCAATCTAAAGGTGAATTCATCCAATTTCTTAGCATCATATTGAAGGGTCACAAAGAATTTAAGTGCTAACTCTTGAAAAATAATATAATTACAGTGAATGAGTTTATCCTAACAAATTTTCATACAAAAGTTTTCAATGTTTCCTATTAATCCCAATCTAGTTAATAAGGCAAAATAAAAATATTTCAGAGTAATGATAGGCTTAGTTTTAAAGGTTTGTTACTTTTTACCCTCATTTCTTGAGAAAATAAGAAAAAGGGCTTCGAATTCTTCTGATAAGTTAGGCAATACACTTTTGGACGCATGTTCTTTGCCTTTAATCTTGTTATTCTTTCTGATAACTTGCTTACTTTTCTTTATCCATGGTTGTTAAGAAAAACCTGCAAAATTATTAAGAGGGAGAAAGCAATGTGAGAAGATGATATAAAATTATGAAATAATGGTTAAAGAGCATGTTTGGGAAGAGAAATATTAATAAAAGATGGAAATAAGATGAGAACCTTAGAAAAAATTTGGTATTGGAGGAAAAAATTGAAGACCCAAGGTGGTTTGGTAGAGGAGGAGGCCTGTTTAGTGAGAGAAGTGGAGAGGAAAAAAGATGTCTAGTGCTTAGAAGATTGGGGGTGTTTGGCTTTTAAAGGGAGTAAGTCATGATCATAAATTAAGTCATGACTAAGAAGGGTTGATATTGTTGCAGTCATGATGGTGATTGCTAAGCCTCACTTCATTTTGCTTTTTTAGTTACAATTCCCTCCTAAATGCTATGGACAAACAAGCTAAAAACAAGAACATGCTAAGAACAAGCTAAAAATAAGAACATGCTAAGAACAAGCTAAAAATAAGAACATGCTAAGTTTAGGTCCTTAGCTTGACCGTCTTCAATTAAATAATGGATAAATGAGGGAAAGGAAAGAAATCACATCCCTTTCATGTGAGGTTGTCCCTCAAAAGTACGGCTTACATCTATGACTATTAACCTTGAAATTTTCACCATTTGAATGACTTAAATAGGCTATCCATTTTGAATTGAGCATTTTGAGAAACAACCAAAATCTTCAGTTAAACAAGTGCATCAAGTCCCCACTTTCAAACTCTTCCTTGATGTGCATCATGCCACTTCTTCACCCTTTCCTTATATAAATTAGAATTCTCATAAGCAATATGTCTTAGTTCCTCTAATTCATCAAGTTGTAATAAATACTTCTCATTGGCCAACTTCCAGAAAAAATTTGAATTTTAAATTGCCTAATATGTCCTATGTTCCAACTCTAAAGTTAAATGGAAAGCCATGCCATACATAAGTCAGAAAGGAGTTGTACCCACAAGGGTCTTGAATGCAATCTGGTTTGCCAAAATGTATCATTCAACTTCATTGCCTAACATTTCCTTGAATTGCTCAGCACTTTCTCTAAAATTGTCTTTAATTCTTGATTTACCATATCTACTTGGCTGCTTGTTTGAGGCTGGTAAGGTGTGGCCATTTGATGATGAACTCCATATCTCCTTAAAAGTGCATCAAAAGTCTTATTACCAAAATGAGCTCCTCTATCGCTTATGATGGGCATAGACACTCCAAATTGAGTGAATATATTCATAATGAATCTTTGTCCAACCTGACAATCATTTTTGGAGTAGATAATGGTTTAGCTTACATGGACACATAATCAACTCCAACTAAGATATAAAAGTTACCTAGAGATGATAGGAATGATCTCATGAAATTTAAGCCCCACACATTAAACACTTCGACTGCTAAGATATTAGAAAGTGGCATTTCATCTCTTCTTAAAATATTCAACATTCTTTGGCACCTATCACAATAGAGAACATAATCCATAGCATCTTTGAATAAGCTTGGCCAATAGAATCCACATTTCAATACATGAGCTGCCATCTTGTTTGCGCCATAGTGCGATGCATAAAGTGAAATATAGTGTTGGGTTAACAATTCATGCATTTTCTCTTTGAGAACACACCTGCAAATCAAACCATTGGTATGGAGGTGAGTTCATTCTTTAACCTATCAAAAGCATGTAAAAAATTAGCATCAAAACTAAAAAAGCACATCTTTAATTAGTAAATTAGTCAAAGGTTTAGCAATGAGAGAAAAATCCTTGATGAACTATTGATAGAAACTTGCATGGCTTAAGAATGCACGGATGCCCTTGATGTTTGTAGGAGGTGGGAGCTTTTCAATGATCTTGGTCATGGCTCAATCTACTTCAATCCTCTTGCATAAGATATTATGACCCCAAAAAAGTCATTCATGAATCATGAAATGATGCTTCTCTTAATTTAATACCAAATAAAATTTTCACACCTTTAGAGAAATTTATCCAAAATTTTCAAATAATGATAAAAAGAATCTCCAAAAACTGAAAGGTTGTCCATAAACACCTCTATGATGCCCTAAATCATATCTATAAATATGACCATCATGCATCTTTAGAAGGTGGTTAGTGCATTACAAAGACGAAAAGACATATTCTAATATGCAAATGTTCCATAAAGGCAAGTGAAGGTGATATTCTCTTAGTCTTCCAAATAGATGAATACTTCATTGTATCTTGAATACCTATCAAGGAAGCAAATGCATGTCCAACCACTTTTTCAATCCTTTGGTCCATAAAGGGCAATGGAAAGTGATCTTTTGTGGTGTCTAATTAAAGCTTCTTATAGTTGATGCATGCCCTCTAACTAGTGATTGTTCTAGTGGATATCGTTTGTCCCTTCTTATTGTCTATCACCGATATGTCTCCTTTCTTAGGCACACATTCCAATGGACTTACCCACTCACTATTTAAAATTAGATAAGTGATGCCCACATCAAATAGCTTCACTACCTTTTTCTTCACACCCTCTTAAATGTTTGGATTTAAACTTCTTTTCCTTTTCTCAATTTCTTGTACCCCTCCTCAAGATTTATCCTATATATTACAGCCTAACTCTAAAGTGGTAAGGTAAGGGTTTTACCTTTAACATGGATCCCTTCACTATAGAAGGTGATGTGGGTGCTTTAGTCCTTTCCAAGGTTTCTTGCTTTAGTTCCTCAACTAACTCCTCTCGGTTAAAGCTCTCAGCTCCTTGAAACTTCAAAACTTCCTCAACTTGCTGTCCTACCTCCTTCACACACTTATCAATAATATCAATTTCCATGCACTCATGACCCTCCATCGACTTCTTCGAAGACTTGCTCATGATAAACGTTACTTTCTTATCCCCAATTCTCAACACTAGCTTGCCCTTATATATATCCACTACTGCCCTACTGGTATTTATAAAGGGTCTTGCCAAAATCAAAGGACAACTTCTATCTTCTTTAAAGTCAAGCATAACAAAATCAACTAGAATTATGAACTTATTTACTTTTACCAACACATCTTCAACTAATTCATATGGCCTCTTAATGGATTGATTCATCAATTAAATAAGCATAGGAGTTTGCTTCACATCTCTTAGCCTTAATTTCTAGAAAATAGACAAAGATATTGATTGCGCTCGGTCGTAAATAAAATTAGTTCAAATTAATCTATTATTTAATGCACAAAATCACAATTAATTTGAGACTAACTCTTCAGTAAGTATACTGGTTGCAACAAGTAATATAATGGAGTGTTTTTAAGATTCTGGATATCAATCTTACGAGGAAATGTGTAAGTGATAGTAAGTAATAGGTCAATGGGATTACAACGATCTAGAGAATTAAGGTTTTATAAATTAATAACTTAAAATAAAATTTCAAAACTAATCTGAAAAGCCTAGCAAACTTCCAATCAATTGTAAAAGAGTTTAAGGGTGCTTTTTCCTAAATTATCAAGTTAAAGCTTAGGTGGTTGATGATTTAATTGATGGATTAGTGACACTTAATCTAGGGTATCTTTACTAAATCAACGCAGTGCTATGTATAAGACACTGACTTATCTCTATTGGTCTTGTCTTGAAGTTTGGTTATGCTTTAGACTTAGGTAATAGCCTTAAAGCTTAGGAAGTCTAATCGTAAATTTCCCTAATTCAAAACTAATACCCTCGTGATTAACCAAGTCTTTGATTATTTTGCTGATTTAAACCATATTGTTTATTGATTTTTCTAATAACCTAGGTAGAGATTCTCGGATCCTAAATTATCTTATGGCAATATCTTAAGTAATTAGTTCAGGACAAGCATTAAGCATTCAATAAACAAAGATTAATTTAATAATCATGCATTAATCATTAATTAACACAATTAAACATCAATAAATACATTTAACAACCTAGCTAAATTGAAATTAAAAATTAAGCATATAAATTAATCAAAGCTAACAAAATAAATAACTTAAACAACATAAATTTTGATTAATTCATAAAAACAACAATAATACACAAGATTAAAAGTTTAGATATCACCAAACAAGATTATCATATGATAATCTAGCTCAAGGCCATGTGATTATACTGCTAAATCCATTACAAACAACCTAGAACATGATTTATAAAAGATTGAAACCAAAAACTAACATAATACGACGTCCTCTGCATTTATAGGAAGGAGCGGTTGAAGACTGGACTAAGATGCAGTCGTAATTATTGAAGATTCAAGTCAGAAAATGCGTTTGCCGCCTCAATATGATGAAAGCTAGAGACCACCTTATTACTCCTTTTCTTTGATACCAATATGGTTGTTAAAGGAACCAATATGGTGGGTTGGCTAGACCACCATATTATTCCTAAAACTTGGTCCTTTTGGGTCTTTTTAGCTCATTTCTTCAAATATTCATATCAATCTACAAATTAAATATTTTTAAACATTAATTAAAAATTTAAGCATATAAATAGAAGTAAATATACAATAAATAACATCTAAAAACACTATAAAATTCACCCTTAACAACCCCCTCATACTTAAGATTTTGCTTGTCCTCAAGTAAACCAATCATTCAACTTTCTTAAAATAGTATATAATTATAGGAAAATTAATCCAAGATCAACAACATAATTATTGAAAATGTTTTCTTAATCTTTTAAAACTAATGACTCATTGAAATGTTAAATAATCAATTAATCATATCAAATAGCAAATGCATTTAAATCATTTCAATCTTCAACTTAAATTACAAAAATCAATTCCACATGTAAAAGGAAAATATAATGAGTTTAATGCATAAACTTCCTAAACAGTTTCACACCCTTTATTTAAAGAAATAATTTAATTAACTAACTAATTAATTAAATATGTGAGCAACTTAGTTAAGAAGTAATTCAATCTTTTTTATGTAAAGGTAAACATTTTGTTCTGAACAACTACCAGTTACTTAATTGGGTAACATTAAACCAACTAGTTAAAAACACCACTCAATAACTTTAACCTTGTAAATATTCTCTACAAATTTTTTCTTTTTCTTTTTCTATTTTTTCTTCTTCTTTTTATTATAATGTTAGAAGTCAGCGGAGTGGATTTTACTCACTTATTTAATTAACTAAGTTATTGATTTATTATAATGACTAAAATGTTTTAAAAGAAGTAACAAAATTACTTACTAAGTTGCATTTTATATGTGGAATATCATTCTAATCATCAGGTATTCGTTATCCAAATTATGAAATGAGTTAAAAGTATTTAGTCATTAATATTCAAAATCAAATTGTGAAAATAATTAAATTCAAAGAAAACATGGATAATAATAAGCATCACAACAAATTTTTTTTCACAAATTATAAACTATTAAAATAAAATCAATAAATTGATATGCTATTAGACAAGAAAGACCAAGTGTGATCAAATGACATATCCTTCCCCCACACTTAACTTGAACATTATCCCTAATGTTCATAAACCACAAATAAAGAATAAAATGTGAGAAAGGAAACAAATACACCTACCAAATATTTGATCTTGAAAGCTCTCTAATGATGTGAATCGCAGCCATCTAAAAATGAAGGACAAAAAATCAAAGGACTAAAATAAAACACACAAAGCTAAAAGTAAACATATCAAAACACACCAAAAGAAAACACATCAATAGCATGCAAAAACCACACTAATTTTATTGAAAGTAGATGAAATCCTAATTGAATGATTGGGTTACCTCCTAATAAGCACTTCTTTAAGGCCTTTTAGTTGGACCTTAGGGTTAAGACATTTTTTATCTCAGCTTATGTCCAACACCTAACTTCTCATCCTCATTCTTTGAATAATGACAAACCAATTTTGGACGGTTTCCTATATCAATTAGTAGGGTCTTGAATTCATGATTTTTATCTTGAATAAAGCATTTTAGAAAAAAATCTAGGTAAACAACTTGTGCTTGTGAATCATAAGCTAAAATACCTATGAAATAAAAGCTCTCAAATGCTATCTTAAACTCAAGAACCTCATTTTTATCAACTTGAATTGAATACTTAAACTCAACAGTTTCATAAATTAATTAACCTTTGATACAGACTCACAAATCACATTTTTAAGTTCACTAGGCTCGATCTAATCAAGTCCCCTAACTAATGCTA
>JAOXYD010242718.1:0-16983 GCA_028565735.1 Pinacopodium congolense | reverse complement strand
ATTACTTAAGTTGAAGTTTGGTTATTCATCAATCCTAAGTATTAGGCTTGAAGTTTAGGAAGTTTTAACTTAAAAATTTCCAATTTTCAGATTATAACCCTCAAAATAAATTAAATTTTGATCATTCAATGATTTAAATCAATTTGATTAATGATTTTTTTTCAACAAAATAGGTAGATTTCTTTAATCCTAAGGTTTTTTAAACTTTATTTTAAGTGTTTAGTTTAAAATAAGCATTAATTTCATCATTTAAGTAAAAGATGGCCTTCGATCATGAAATAAATCATACTCAGTGCATATTCAAATCATTTTATAACCGTTCCCTAACAAAAAATCGAATTAGTAACTCATTTGGGGAAAGAAATAAGGCATTCTCATCACATTTAATATGTTCTTAAACAAATGGTAACAATATGTGGTTTTAATATAAAAATAAGGTTAGAATGCACCACTAAAAGGCTACAAACAAGTTTACAAGCTTAAATAACGTATCTAAGCTCTAACAATCCTCAAACATCAAATCAAATCTGGAAAACAAGATCAAAAAGACAAAGAATAAGAGAACATAACCCTAGAACTAAGGTTGATCTGATTTTTCTCCCAATTATTGTGTTCTCTCTGTTTCTTGCTCAATATTTTTGGCTTCAGACACCCCATAAATATGTAAGGAGTAGGTGGGAAGCAAGTTGCACAAGTTGCAACCAATTAGGAGAGAGATCCATCTGGAACGAATTTTACTAATACTTAAATGGGGTTAACCGGTGTTGTTTTACTACTTATGTTTAGGTCCCATAGAAGGCATTAAACGCAGGTTTTGAAGAGTTAAACGTAAGGTTGAATATTACCACCATTTTACTCTTAAATTTTCTCCAATTTCCCCATTTTGTTTGATTTTCGATTCAATTAGGTTGAAATATGCAAATTAAACATTTCAAGACACAAATAAATTGATTAAGCATTAAAATAGAGGTACATTAACATCAAAATACCATGAAAAAACATATAAAATGAACCTCTATCACCGGGATTTGAATGATTTATGTATATGCATATAAAGGGTAGGATAATAAGATGTATTGCTTTTCCTTATATAAGGCCTAAATACATCATATTAGGATTATGCATTTTTGTGGAAATTAAGCCTATTCTTATTTGTATGCACTTCCAATATAGATTTTGATCTTTATTCAAAACATGAATGCTTTATGTCATCTTCTAGGTTAAGATCTAGAAGAAGATGCAATATTCCCAAGTGAGGTTCTAGGTATGTACTTTTCATCTAAGTTTTTTCCCTTTACAAATGCAATTTTGACATTAATGTAAATTCCCATGAGTGAATCCTAATCCATGTATACTATTGAATGCCTTTTGAGCTCCAAACATACATTCTCATTTTCATTGCCCTTTTTGAAATTTAGCTAAAGACTCCGTAAGGGCATTAACGTCCTTCTTTAAGGCCTCATTCTTTTGTAGTTCTTTGGCTTCATCATCATACATTTATTTAAACTTTTTAAGGTTTCCTTGTACATGGAAGATATCTTCTTCCTTTTTAAGGTCATAGCCTCTAAACATGTTATCAACTCATTATAAGTAAATTCATCATCAAAATCATCTACATCATCATCACATGGATAAGAGCAAGATGGTACCCTTATTTTCTTTTTCTATAAAGCACATATAAGCTACCTCCTCTTTGAAATTCTCACTTTTAAAGTCACTGGAATCATCCCATTTTATATCCTTTAGTGCCTTAGTCTTTTGTATTCTTCATCTCCTTTTTCCTACACGCTTTCTCATTCTTCTTATTATCTTTGAGAAATGGCATCGGGATTTGATGTGTCCTAGTTTACTACACTTAAAGAGAATAATGTTAGAAGATTTTTCCTTTTATACTCAGATTAAACTGAATTTGTAGATAATCTTAGTTGCCTTATAACCACAAGACTCTTTTAAGTCTTGTTAAGTCTGTTGATCAAAATAAGTTTCTTAGTTATGGTACTTTCCTTATAGATTCATCTTATTGTAAGGCTTTTAGAGGCTAGATCCAATTGTACTATTGATTGTACTATCTCCATTCAGAGCTCTATTATATTAATTTTATTTACTTTTAAAATATTTTTTGAAGGTTTTATTTCATATTCAAATTTACCTTGATATTTCTTCTTTGAAAAGCCCTTTTTCTTTAAGTATCTCTTAAATTATCTTGTGAGAAGTGTTATGTCTTCATTATCACTCCCACTTGATGAGATTTGCTTATCGCCTAAAACTTCTCTCAAGGTGTCGAATGTCAAATTCTTCTTTATATGCATCATCTCCTCCTCGTTTATCTCCTTAAGCCTCATATCATAGGTTAAGAAGGAATCATTAAGCTCTTTTAAGGGCAAGTTTTTTTAAATCTTTAGCCTGATTGTAGGCACTTTGGCCTCCCATATCTTTGTTAAAGACTTAAGAATTTTTCTTACTAACTTCATGTTAGGATGACAGTTTCCCATCCATTAGAGAGAATTTATGATGTCATTGAACCTAGTGTACAAGCTTGAAATACTTGCCTCACACTACATGTGAAATAACTCATATTGATGAGCTAGCATGGACACCTTATTTTCGTTCACTTAATTTTTACCCTCATGTGTGATCTGTAATGTGTGTCAATTCTCATGCACCATTTCATACATTAATATTCTATTGTACTAATTTTTACCTAATGCATAAAATAGAATATGAATAGCCTTATTATTTAATGAAGTTACTCTCTTATCCTTACCATTCCGCTCTTCCATTACTTCAGCCACCCTTTGGTCTCCTACAACTTTGGTGGGAATGTATTGTTAACCATAAATTATTTCCCATAAATCAACATTTTTAATCATAAGGAAAAAATTTATTATAGTTTTTTAATATAATAATCGTTGCCATCAAAGAGGGATGTTTTAATTATATTTTGCCCCTCTATGAAATTTTATGTACATTTGAAAAGCTTATGCAATGCACATACAATTTAAAACCCTTAAAGTTAGTAAATCTCCAAATAAGACTCATAAACAAACTTGAACTACCAAGATGAATCTCTTAAAGTCCCTGATGGGTCAACCATAAACTACTAAATAATAAATTTACCTAACTAACCTAACTAACTATGTAATAGGAGAAGTTAGGGTCGATCCCACAGAGAGCTGGTTGTGCCTATATGCTATTCCTAAATTATGCTAAAAGAAAATAAAAAGAAAAGAAAGCCCCTGAATGCGAAGACATTAAAAAAATGAAATAAATAACAAATAATGAAAACAAAGTGGAAGACAGAAAAGAAATAACTCCTCCTAATACATCCCATTAGCTTTTGATGGCCATGGTGGAAGTGGAGGCACAAGCTAGAATTGTCACTAGTCTTGGTAGTAGCACGATAGACAATTAAACTTAGAGTGCTGGTCCTACAGTATAGAATATGCATAAGTAGGATAATTTAAAAATGAGCAAATATCACTTACCTTAGCTTGTTCTTCATCCATCTTTTCTTACACCATTAAGAATGTGAGGTTCACTAGTTGATGCCCCAACCTTGAACTAGCAAAGAGTCAAACTCATTATCATAGTAAGGATAGTAGGAAAAATCATAATGAAAAGTGTACTGATAATGATCCATGTCGCTAAAAGTTTGTAGAATAAGAAAAGGCTATGAAACTAAAACAAATAGAAGACAAAATGACTAATATAAACATAAACAAAAAAAAAACCAAAAACAACATAAGAAATAGGTAAAACACCTAGCTCCTTGATAATGGTGCCAAAAATTTGGTAGGTCTTTCATAGACCACCAAACAATAAATTTACCTAACTAACCTAACTAACTATGTAGTAGGTCAGGTCAGGATCGATCCGATAGAGAGCTAGTGATGCTTACACGATATACTTAAGGTTGTGCAAAAAGAAAATAAAAAGAAAAGAAAACCCCTAAATACCAAGACATTAAAATAAAATGAAAAAACAAATAACAAAAACAAAACGGAAGATAGGAAACAAATAATAAATATGAGAAGCTGGGTGGAAGATATTTATGGGATTCAGGACCTATCATTGATCATAGAAATATATATTATGTGCTTTATCTAAGATGCTAGCCTATGGATTTAAATAATCTCTTGAATCCTAAGTTCCTCCATTTTTATATAAATCTAATAAGCTTTTAAAATATCCATAATTAGGCGACATCCTAGAACAATCTCTCTAAATTTAATGGAACAATAACTTTAAGTGCTAGGAAATGACAAGCCTAAACCACAATCTTTTAATATTAGATTGTGCAACTTAGAGAATTGGAATCCTTAGCTAGATTGATTAAGTTTACCAATAAATTCAACTAGCCTATCACCACTTATGGTATTTGCTACAGATAATTACATATCATAAACCTATACCTAGCAATTGAACTAGAAATTTTACCTAGGATGGATAATCCTATGCACTAATTCCTAATTCATGTCACTCAACCAAAATTCTAATTCAACCTCGTCTTAAAAATAATACCTAATTCATTTGAAGTAAATTCTCATAATTATAAAGCTATTTTCCCTTTAATATCTTTCAACCAACAATAAAACTAAGTTAACATATGAAAATAAACACAAAACCTAAATTGAAAATAAGTAAAATGGAACATAAATGCAGAACACGAGTAAATAAAAATAACAAGGTAATAAATTAAATGAAAAATACCTATATTAATCAAAATGAAAGGTTCAACATAAAATTAAAGCAAAACTTAACAAAACACAAGAAAAAAAAAGAAAAAAACACAACTTAAGGCATGAAATCTAAAGGAAGAATTGAAACAACCAACAAAAACCACCTTAAAAATATAAGGAGAAACTAAGAAACAATGAAATAAAACACGGAAATGATGAAGGCCAAATGAAATGAATGCGACTCTCTGGTTTCTACATTTCTTTCGCCTTTTATGTCCCCCAATTAAGGCTGAGATGAGTCTCCCAAGTAAAAAAAGCTTAAATCTTCTTTTTTTTGTTGCTATTTGCATGATATTAGTCGGTCGATTAGAGACTTCGGCCAACCAAAACAAAGGCATCGATCGATCGACTTGCACCATTCGGTTGACCTTTTATAGGTTATTTAATTTACCGTCTGTAGTTTATTCAGACAATTTAACTCTAAGTCTCCAGCGGCTACATCTTCCTTTTTCGGCTCCAATTTTACTCCAAACTTGTCCCTTTTTGCCATAACTTGTGTTCTAAGGACCAATGTAAGCTCAAAATAAACAAAATTTAGACATTCAAGAATGAAAATATAGTTTAATTCACACTGAAATGCATATAAAAACTTAAGATAATTCAACCCTATAAGGCCCTAACTTTTTTGATCTTGCATTATTCTCAATTTTGATCTTTAGGTCAAATCTTTTTATTTTAAGTCATCATCAAATGATAATTTAATAAACCTATCTTTCAAAACCTTCATTTGAAAGAAAATAATAATTATTAAATATGTTTTATTATCATAAAACCTAAAAATAAAACCTATTTTGAATTAAAAACATGTATAAGATTCATCATCATGCACTAATGAATTGTCATTTTTATGACAAATTTCGACATATAAAAAAAATTATTTTCCTAAGCAAAGATAATTGAACCAATCTTCTAGAATATGTGCTAAGAAAGGATCAAGAACTAACCCTAAAAACCTTAATTATTATGGATGTCTAGAAAGCATTGATCTTTTATCTTTTAGCTTAGACATCAAGTGGTATCAAGTTGATAGAAAGTGAGGATTAAATAAGAGTTTCCTCCTAGGACCCAAAAATTGATCCAATAAGTTATGCTAAATGACATCTTTAACAATTGGCAAATTGTAAAGAGCAGTCGTATAAGCTAAAAAAGTAAGTAAATTATTAAATTAATTAAGTAGAAGAATCTCATAATGAAAGCATTTAAGAATACTAACTTGGCATACATATGTTTGGGCAAAGAAAGACTTGTTTGAATATACGTAGGGTGAGCAACTAGTTGAATGTTATTAATGATCCTTGAATGTTGTTTATGATATCCCTTTGATGTTTTTTTTTAGTTCATGTCTTAGTTTCATTACATAAATTAAATGGGAGTGATAGTTACATTAATCCATAAACCAAGCGGGAGATAGATTAATGATAGATTATTTTTACATAGGTATATCATATAGATTTGTCTTGTATACTTAGACGTTGTTTTGAGATTTGAATTTGATTTTTGACATTTATGTTTATGATATTTAGACCTTCCTCATACTTCACCTCTTTTTTCTTTCTTATAAAATTACTCACTTATACTATTTTTCATGTTGGAAAAAAGAGGGAGAGACAGATATGCTGCTTATATTTATGGGGAGCTTTAGATTTTGATGAGCTTTGAGTTTTGATATGATGGTGATTGCGATTATTTTATGTGTTGTTTTTGACTTTATAACAAAGGGAAATAAGTTTGGTAATATAATTTTTTCTGAGATGTTTCATAAATGTGTTTTTGGTGTTGCATGAATTTAGGAGAAAGTCACTTGTTTTTAAGGTTAGAAATTGTGTGATAATAGAATAAGGGGGAGTAACAAGGTTTGCTTTGCATATTATATCTTCATAATGTCAGATGATTTTTTTTATAATAAAAAGGAAGATATTATTAAAACAAGTAAGGTTCCACCTAAGTTTTGATAATGACAAGACATCTTTACTACTAATATTTTTATTGTTTTTGATGTATGGGAAAGATAGTATTGAGAAAAGGATGTAAAGATACAAAGTGGAGTTGTTGGAGCTAAAGTGATATCTTTTGGGGACTTAATTTAAATTTTTTGTGAGTTAAGGTTTAAGAAAAATAATTGTTTGGATATATTTTATAGAAGTTTGGATATGTTAAAAAGTATATAAAAAAATATTTTTTTGAGAGTTTGGTAAACAAGTGCTAGATGAGTGGTTGACTAATGCATAGTTACTTGGTTTTAGTGAGTTTTGTTTTGAAACAAAATAGTGGTACAAAATGACAAGCCTAAATAGCACCATTTTAGCCTTAGTTTTCTATAAGATAAATGGTGACCTAAACTATAGATGAAAATAGTACTATTTTGGTTTTAAAACAACTATCCAACAGTTAGCTTTTAATGGGAAAATGTACGTTTAATTTTTTTAATGCATACCAACAATTATAAACAAGTATTTAAAGTTTATAGTCTATAAATAAATGTTTTAGGATGTGTATAATATATTAAGTGAGTCTAATTAAGTTACAAGTGAATCAAAAGCATTAGAGTGATTATTTAAGTGGTTTTTTATTCTGTTCTTAAGGTGTTTGGTGCATTCATTTTCAGGTTTGTTGTTAAACCCTCTTAAACATTATGAGTGGTCAAAGTAAGGTATTTATTAAGTATTAATGTTTTTGACTTGTTAAATTTAAGTTATAAGGATTACTATTTACCCATGAAAAGGAAGATAACTTCAATTGTAAAGGTTACTCTTCATTCGTGAAGAAAGATTATTGTAAAGGTTACTCTTCAACTGTAAGGAAGAGTTATATAAAGGTTACTCTTAACTCATTGAAATGAAGATCATAGTAAAATTTCAAATAATTAGTTAAAGTGTAGATGTAGGCAAGGTTGGTTCACCAACCAATTTAAATTGATTTATAGTTTCTCTTTCCCTAATCTTTTACTTTGCAAGTTATTTTTAATTAAATTTATATTGTTATGTTGATTAAATTATATTGTTACATTTCACATTGCATTAAAAGATGAAATTTTAAAGTTATGTGAAGAACTTAAAAATTTTAATATCACCTAATTCACCCCCCTTATTTGCCAATATAGGGCTAACATTAATTATAATAATGAAGATGGGACTACTAGCAAAAAGGATCAAAATGCTAAAGGGGAAGGAAGGACTATTGCTCCTCTTATAGAATTAGATCATACTACAGAACTAGGAAGCTAATATACTATCCTAGTGAAGGGTAGAATTTAAATCACTCCTATGCCACTAGAAACCATAGATTGTAATATTAAAGAATTTATATAACCATTTAAAAGAAGATATGGAAGAGAGTCTAAGGCCAAAGGCATGAAAATTTAATCAACAAACTAATATCCATCTTTGCATGGAATTTTAGGGGGTTAAGCAGTCCTCAAAAGCATTTGGCCTATATAACTATATATGGAAAATAAATCCAATTATATGTGGCCTTTTATAAGTAAAACTTAAGATGAACTACTAAAAACATGTCTATTTTTTTATAAGAAATGGATGGCATCACCATCTATATGCATCACTTTAATGTAGAATTATCATAGCTTACAATTTAGAACAATCAACCGTAACACATCACTTAGACACATATTAGGTAATACATTTGTGTATTACTTTTTAATTTCACTTAAAATAAGATATACATCACCTTTGATATTTTGTAAAACTATTTTGTTTTAGAGAACTAAATTATAGGACAACTTAAGAGGAGCTAGTGTGAAGATAAAGATATCTTAGGTGATTGATGGAGTTTTTTTTTATTTGAATAAAATAGATGGATTCACAAATGCAGTTAAGAAATGGATGAAAGAAAATATAATCAAAATTTGCTCAAAAAACTCTACAGAGTGAAAGAGGAGCTAAAACTACTCAATCAGTCTTTATCTAGTAGTAGGAGATGTGATATCATATCTTGCAAAGCCACTATGAAAGAGAAGCAGGTTGGAGTTTATAAAGATTCTAACAATAGGTTAAAACTTGAACAAGAGGGAATTCACCTAAAGAATTATACTTCTGCCTTTAATGGTCACCACTCTCTCCTTAAATAGAAATCTAGAACTTAATGACTGAAAATTAGATATGAAAACTCATCCTTTTTATAAGGGAATTCTATCAAGGAAAAATGTCAATAAAATAACCAAACTTACAGATTCTAATGGAAACAAGACGTGAAGAAATCATAAGCTAAAATTGAAGGCCTATACTTTCCTATAAAATCTACTTAGGATTGAAGGAAAATGCCCTCTTTAGTGTAGTGTCTTAAAACCTTAATACTTGAGGAGATCACTAAACAACAAGTAAGTGACCTTATTAAACCAGTTGACAAAAGATAGATTGCGGAAGCTATTAGAATTATTAAGCAAGACAAAGCTTTTGGTTCAAGTGGCCTCAATGGATTCTCCTTCTAACGATAATATCTGAGTTTTTTTACATAGAAAATTTTTTGAAGGAATTTCGTAGAACCTTTATAAGTTTAATCCCCAAAGTCCCAACTCCTTCAATCCTTAAGGATTATAAATCTATATTATAGTGCAACACAATTTACAAAGTCATTTTCAAGATCTTTGTTGTCAGACTAGAACCTGTATTGAAATTCATCATTGACATCTCATAAGGAGCTTTCGTTAAAGGAAGATGCATTGGTGATAATATAGTTTCATTTATGAGTTATTCAGAGATTATCATAGAGGAAACTCTCTTAAGAACTGTGTCTTTAAGCTAGATTTTCATAAAACATTTGACTTAATTGATTGGAAATTTATCAATCATACCATGGAAACTTTCGGATTCCCATTAATTTTCATCAGTTGGATTCAACAATGCATCTCGACCACCTCTTAAATTGTTCACCCTAATGGCATCTAAGTGAGGAGTGAATTAAATGCTTAAGAATTTTAAATTATTCTCTTAAACAGGTTTTGTGTTACATGCAATATCTAAACCACATTTCAACCTAAACGATATGTATGATGAGGCCAAATATTTCAATATGAATATAAACAAAGTTCAAAGTAATAAATATAAAGAGTAAAGGAAAAGAGAGTTGGAAAATCAATTTTTTATAATGTTTGGCAAGATAACCTTAACCTACATCCACTCTCCAACTTTAAGTTGAAAATTCCATTAAAATCAATGCTCTTTAGGTGAATAGGGTCCTTTACAAACCTAACCTTTTTTTAAGAGGTGAGGAGGAATCTTATACAAATCTTTCTTAAACGTAAAGACTAGCATTTATAATCCATTCACAATCCCAACAACATCAAAATCCCCTTTAACAAAATCAATTATACCTCAAAAGTTGTTTCACATGAAATTCCAATATCTAAAGGTCTCACAAGCTAATAAAGATAAATAATATAAATAAAAAATTTCTTGAAAGCTTTGTAAATAAATCATAATCAAAATTTTGTTAGATTGAGTAACACAAAAATCAAAATTTTATTCAAAAGCACTAAAGAAACACAAAAAATTCAGTAATAAACTCAATGAGGGCTTCTTAAACTTTTAATAATAAAAAATTTCACAAAACCCCATAAAAACCTATTTCAAAACCCGTAAAATTATCTATTTACAAAGATCCTACACTCAAAAAGCCTTGAGAAGATCAAACTAGCCATTATTTTAAATAATATTGTAGTTGGACATCAAAAACTAATTGTTACATCATCTAACAATGCATACAATGGTGCACCCCCAATAGTGCCATTTATCCCCGCTGTTATGACACTATAGAGATCTTGAATTACAGATATGTTGTTCATAACATGATTGTAGGTTGTCATTCAGCAACTAGGAAAACAACACGACCAAAACAATGCCATTGACCTCATAATTATAGGCTCTCATTGAGGCACCCCCAATAGTGCCATTTATCCCCGCTGTTATGACACTATAGAGATCTTGTCCAAAATATTTTAAAAAATTTCCAAAAACAAAAACCTTGATTCATACAAGTTAAAAAGTTCCTAAAGTGATTTTTATGATCAACACTTTTCATTTGAAATAAAAAAAAACTAAGTGTTTGATCCATGCTATTTTAAACACATTTTGAACTTTTCAATTAGAATTAGATCCAAACAACTTCTTAAACAATCCAAACAAATTTATATCACTTCAAAAAAAATTTACACAATTTTCAAATCATCTCCCAAAATAATTTTAAATACCAATACATGTTAATTAAACTTAACAAAATTATCTTGACTAGTAAAAATATTATGCATTTTTTAAAAGCTTTATGCAACATGAATGCAACTTGAGCCCATAAAATTATTGAACTTTCAAGTAAAATTTGTAAACAAAATTTAAACCACTAAACTTAAGTTCTTAAAGCTTAAGTTGCTTGATCTTGCTTTATGCCTATTTTTATTATTCAAGTCCAATCTTCTTACTTTAAACCATCATCAATATGTTCTTTAATCACCTTATCTTTTAAATCTTTCACCATAAGTCAAATCATTAGTAATGATCATTTTTTGTTATCATCAAAACTAAAATAACCTCCCTTAGTTCAACAAATTTTATCTTTTTTGTAATAAGAAAACATATGATATTGGAGAGTCAAAACATATACAAAATAAAAATAACAAAATGGATGCTCAATACTCTCCTTAAATCTAAGCATAGTGTATTTTCATAATGAAACCTTATGCCCAAATGAATTCATACATTAAATTAAATTACATCCCTTAAATATATGAATTATTATATCAAGGAGTGGTAAAGCATGAAGGGGACCATGAGTTACTTGTTTTATGCTATACTTCAAGCATACAAATTGTAAATTTATAGTATAATCGATAACATTCCCACAGAGATTAGGATTTGTCAACTAAAAACTTGCATTACACTTTGTTTAAGGCATAAAATATAATGAATTAAACTAAAACTAAACTAAAATAAATCAATTTAACAATTAAAGATGCAACTGTAAACGTGAGAAAAATCAATGATAAACACTAGGAATTGCTTCTATCCTTGTTTTGCCTTCCTCTTACCCTATTGATTCAATTATGTTTAACTGAAGATAAACTATAGCTTTGATTACCACCTCTCAAGATCTAACCAAGTGTCTCCAATTAAATTAGATAGGAATTGAATTGCAATTTTTCTATCTCTTAGAACCCTTCCTAACTATCCAACTAAATATAAGGAAATAATATAGGTAATTAATCAATTAATTAAGATATCTGTTCAATTAACTAATAACCTAATGTTTATAGGTCTATTAGGGTACCATCTCTTGTTATGCAACCTAACAATAATGACTTAATCCAATCTCTTGATCGGAATCAAGGAGTAAACATAATAAACATCACAAACAAATTGCGTTGAATCAATAAGATAAGAGTTTAACAAAATAATTTAAGAGTAATTCCTATAAAAAGTTTAGCTATCCATAAGGTAAATAAGCCCCCAAATAATTTGATTCATCATACAAAATGGTATAATATAAAAGAAATAATAAAATAGATGTAGCTTGGTGATGCTTCTTTTCTAACTCTTGTGTAGAAAATTTGGAAATTGAGTTGATCTTGATGAACTCCTTGTTTGATCTTGTTCTATCTTATTAGATACATCCAAAACCTGTTTATTTTTATGTTTTTATACTTCTTAAGCCTTAGGGATAGCTCCTAGGTTTTCCAAATCATATAAAGTCCTAAAAAAACTTCAAAAACCTTGAAAACTTGTGGAAATCACATGCTTAAATCAGCCTGAAGGCTACGATCGTGGAATTACTTGTCTTCAAAAGTATTGCACTCTTTATCAAAATTATGGGAATCCTAGAATCATGGTATGCTTGGTTTTTCAATTTGCTATCCTTCATCTCCTTTTTGGGTTGTAATACAACTCCAATTGAAAACACATTAAGCATCCACACAAATAAGATCTAATTCATGGACAATCTCAACACATAAAACTAAAAAAATATAGACAATATTAATAACATCAAAAGAACATAATTTTAAGTCTTAAAAATAATATTGTCATCCTAAATAGTTATAATAACATACTAAAAAACTAAGAAAACAATATCTAATGCAAACCTATCAACTTCCTCACATTTAAACCTTTGCTTGTTCCTAAGTAAAACTAAAAACACAAACAATAACACACATAAGTCACTCAATCATGCAACAAAGACAACAATGATAATAATGGTAACAATTGAACCAAGGGAATATAATCTAATAGAAATGGTTCTCCCAGGAGTATCAGTTATTCAAGAATATCCAAAACATTAACTTGTTCCATTTGCATTCAAATTTTTTTAAATTTAATAAAAATATTAATTAGGATATTAGCATCCAATTTTCACATCTAAGAAACTTATAAGCATGCACTAATCATTATTTATCAAATGAAAAGGTAAGCTATCATTACGTAACTCCTTATGGCTATTCTTTGACATTTCACACAAAGATCATTATGCTTTTACTTTAAAGTTAAACACTATATATGCATATTACTTTGAGCACTTCCCTGGTATTTTGACATGAAGACAAACATTTTTTCTGGATGTTCCCCAATTACTTAACTTGGTTATATTGTTTTGAGCATAGTTAAATTTTCATTCAAGTCATTTGACTTAAAGGTGAACATTTTGTCATGAATACTAATCGTTGTAAATTAGGATATGTTTTCCTAATTTTTAAGTGCGTGGTTTTGCAAATTTAGGATAGAAATATTGTGTTTAGGACTTAAATTCATGTTCTTTTGATGTTATTGTTATTTTTTGTGTGTTTTAGGTGTTTAATGATGATACTTGGCATGAATTGGACCTTATTTATGTGTGTCTAATGGGTTTTCATTTGGAATTGAATTATGGAACAAGAGGAGAAGAAGCAAATAGTATAGAGAAGAAATTCCCATGATCATGTTAATTCCCTTGAATGTGGGCAATGTGTTTTAAAGCCTTGAGTGAGGCTCATATATTCAGGATGTTTTAAGTTTCTTGTACATATTAAAGGACTAGAAATGCTAGTAGCCATCAAGAAATCATAGGGAACTTACCAAAAGAAGCAACAAAGGGGTTTTAAAGGCTTCCAAAGGTGGAAATCCATGTCACCCAACCATTTCTTTAAGACCAATCCAACTTTAAAATTTTCCACCACCTAGGAATGAAGAGAAGAGTGTCAAGCTTAACATGGTTTCATTTGTTTCTTCTCCTTTCTTTCTTTTTTATTTAAAATATGCTAGTTGAAGAGAAGAATGTCAAGCTTAGCATGGTTTCATTTGTTTCTTCTCCTTTCTTTCTTTTGTATGGAAAATATGCTAGTTGGGGGATGCATTGATATCATATATGACTGGAATCTTTTGTAGGGATTATGTTTTCAACTATTTTGTTAAATTCTTCTTGTTAATTCAATGAATGCATGTTTGTTATATTTGTTATGTTTAATATTTGTAATAAATTGAGAGATTGAGTTAAGAAATTTATGTTAGATTATACAATGAGAACTGGCACTCTAATAGATCCACAAAAATTTGGTCATTAATTGGTTGAAGAGAGATCTTAATTTATTAATTGATTGCTTATAAGATTGCTTCATAACTAGTTAGGTATTGGGAAAGATTTTATAAATTGAGAGATTGCAAGGCTAATTCTATCTTATTCAACTAGGGAAATTTAGTTACACCTTGAGAGAGGGTGACTGAAATATTAGGATATATTGGGCCAAATATTATTGAATCAACAAGTTAAAAGGGATATAAAATAGGGATATGAGTGATTCCTAGTTTTTAATCTTGAATTCACAAGTTCCTGATTTTTTGTTCATTAATTTGTTAGATTATTTTGTTTTAGTTTACTTCCAATTATTATTATTTAATTTTTTGCCTTAGACAAAGTGTATCTCAAATTTTTAGGTGGCTATTCCTATTCTTTGTGGGACGATATCCATTATACTGCAATTTTATGACTCGTTCACTTGTAGTATAGTGTAAAACAGGTTAAGTTAGCTTAGAAATTAATAAGGTTTTGGAGCTATAGTCAGGAATTAGTAGTTTTAACATCTTGTTCAGTTTGAGTGATTTTGATTTAAGGATTTTGTTACTTTTCCTCATGTATTTGCAAGTATATGAATATAAGGAGCACAAGAAAGTTAAGAGAGGTAACTGACGAAAAGGTTTTGTGACATCACAAGATAAGAGAGGAAGTTAAGAAGAGCAAAGCACCCAGAAACATACAAAGAAAAATGGAAGAAGAAGGAGAGCAAGGAGGCAATCAAAGGACCCTCATAGAATTCATAAGGCCAGGTTTCAATGCTAATCAACAAGGGATAACAAGGCCTCTTATTCAAGCTAACAACTTCGAAATCGAGTTGACGATACTCAATATGCTTCAAACTATTATGTAATTATATGGCTTGTGAAATGAATAAACTACCCATCTAGCAAACTTTTTGAAGATTTGTGACACCTTTCAATACAATGGGTTGTCAAAAGATGCAGCCAATAAGCGATCGTTCCCATTCATCTTAAAGGATCGAGTCAAAACATGGTTAAGTTCTCTCAATCTGGAGAATATCACCATATGGGAGCAATTTGTTTAAGCTTTCCTAGCAAAGTATTTCCCATTGACGAGGACTACAAGGATCATTAAGGAGATCCTGACTTCCAAAAAAGTGATGGGGAGTCATTATATGAGGCATGAGAGAGGATTAAGGAGTTATAAAGGAACTATCCACACCAAGACCTACCAAAGGAGTTCCTCATATAAATATTTTACAATGAAGTGAATCAATACACAAGAGGAACTATAAATATAATAGTTAGAGGTTCCTTAATAAGAAAAAAAATTGATGCAACTCATGATCTATTGTAGGAGACGGCTAACAATAGTTGCCTATATAAAAATGAGAGAAGCAAGTAAGGGTTGAAGGAGCAAAATGGGATGATCCTAATGGATTTGGTGATAGCTCTTCAAGAAAAAATCTTAACCCTTATCAAGAAACTTAGTAACTTAAAAGTTATTTCTTCATCTTTGGTGAATACCATGCAACTCTGATGTGATTTATATGGGAAAGATATCCATGGCAGCACCGATTGCTTTATGATGGAGATCAATGGCATGGAAAAAGTCAACTACATAGGAGCACAATAAAGAGGTAGCAATCCGCTATATGGGAGCATAACAAAGAGGTATACTCTAATACTTATAATATGAGGTGGAAAAACCGCCTAAATTTCTCTTAGATTATCAATACAATTAACAATTTGATAGACTTGGGTCCTTGGAGAATAAGATGGACAAGTTGATAGATGTCTTGGATTCCAAGTTCACTGGTCAAGAAGAAGGACAAAAGAGAATGGAAGTGAATTTTAACCAAATCGAGAATAATCATGTATCTTGCATCCACAACTTAGAGGTTCAAGTTGGACAACTTGTCAATGCCTTATCATTAAGAACTATGGTAGGCCTTCCAAGGAACATGAAAGCCAACCCAAGGAAGCAATTAAAGGTAATCACACTTAGGAAGAGTAAGCCCCTAAAGGAGCTAAGTGAGAAGGTTAAAACTACAAAAGAGGAAAGACAAAAGAAAGAAGAAGACAAGGAGAAGGAGAAGCCCTATACGCTACCACCACCATACAAGTAGAAGATTCCTTTCTTGAATAGGCTTAAGAAGAATCAAATGGATGCACAATTTTCTAAGTTCTTAGAGAAGTTGAAGAAGTTACAAATCAACTTGTCATTTATGGAAGCATTGGAGAATATGATTAAGTACACCAAGTTCTTAAAGGGCATCCTAGCCAACAAATAGACTTAAGAGGACAATCAAACAGTGGGCCTAATGGAGAATTAAAGCTCCACCATCATTATCCATATGCCATCCAAGTTACAAGATCTAGGAAGTTTTACTATCTCTTATGTTGTTGGCAACCTTAAATATTCCAAGTGTTTTTATGATTTAGGAGCAAGTATTAACTTGGTGCCTTTCTCTATTTTCATGAAGTTTGGGCTAGGTGTAGTGAAGTCCACTTCTTGGCTCATCTAATTGGTGGATCAATCCATCAAAACGTCATATGGAGTAGTAGAAGACGTGTCAGTAAAAGGAGATAAGTTTATAATTTTGGTTCATTTTGAAGAAGATAAAAATTCTTCATTGATTTTGAGGAGACCTTTCATAAATATTGGAATTGGCATTAGTAGATGTGCATGAAGGGAAGATAGTGTTGAGGATTGGGGATGAATAAGTGGAATTTAT
>JAOXYD010242707.1:0-16983 GCA_028565735.1 Pinacopodium congolense | reverse complement strand
ACAACGAGTTGTTCTTAGAACAACGACATCATTGATCAGCCCAGAAGGCGTCGTTTTACTCACAGAGTCTAACGGCTAGTTTTGGGGTTTGAACTAAACAACTTGTTAGTCTCCCAAACAACTAGTTTTTGTTTCTAATGACTCCAAACCTCTCCTAACTCTATATATATGATTCCTAAACACTTTTAACAAGTTTAGAACCTCTGAAACGAATTACAAGATCAAAATCTCTCAAATACTCAAAGCTCTTTTAGGTTTCTGTATAGTTTTTATTCAATCCATAGTTTCATGTTCTAAATCAGTTTCCTGTACTCTAAAATTTATGCTGTCTGTTAGTTTAGATATAGACTAATCTCAAAAAGCTTCTATTTTATTTTTTGATTCATTATTTCATTTGTTTTCAGCTTTCAAAGATCAACATACCAAAAATGTCTCTTTTTTTATTAAACTTTTCTAAACTTTTGCGTTCTTCAAATTTAAGCTAGCAAAACCATTTTTATTTATTCAAAATTATCATACACATTTTTCCTAAGGTCTCAAGAGTGCATAGAATCTTTTACTTCAATTTTTAAGCACTCAAATCATGTGTTTGAGCTCAAAGAATACAGACTGCTCAAAACTGTCCAAACTAACGTGTTTTCTTTGCAGCTTCATTTTTTAACTTCAATTTTAATTTTTAATCAGTTTATGCAAGCTCAAATTTATTTATTTTTTCAGTTTTCATAAGGTCTTAGGACTATGCTAGTTTTTTTTTCAATTGTTTAGTGATTATATTATTTGTTTGAGCTTGATTTGTGCAGGTTGCTCAAAGCTGTCCAGGTTTGAGCATTCTAGATTTGTGCTTAGTTTTGATCATTCAATTGATGTGCTAAAATTGTGTTTGCTATTGAGATTTATTGTTACCATATAGATTGATATTGTAGTAGGTTTATTTCATTTAATTTGCATCATTTTATTGATCAAATTCGTATGTTTATAGGTTGGAACTTTAAGACTGTATATATATTTAACAGCTTGTATTCATATAAGTTAAATTTGATTTTTGAATGCATTAATTATGTTTTCAGTGTTCCAATTTGATTGTTTATGATCTATTGAAGTGCTAAGAGTCTAGATATAATCTTGTTTTGCCTCTAAAAGTTCTAGAACTGTTTTTATTGCTTGTGCATTAGAGAAACACCATAGAAGGTGTGCTTTGGTGACTTGAATTGGGTGATTAATTTTGGTTGATTTATTGGCTGCTCTTTGACATTTAAAATAGAGTTGTTAGGTTATACTTGACCTGTAGAAATCAAGATTTGAATTGCGTTAATAATTGATTGTGAATTGGATTGGTTTAGGCCTTAATTGTACATTGAAAATTCCATGTTGCATTTGTTGCATTTAAGCCCTTATCTTGTGTTGATTTTGATTAAGGTTGTTATAAGCTATATAAGCTTGGGTTAAAGCTCAAGGGAGCTTGGTATAGGGGTTGTCCTTGTAAGACAAAATCCATAAATTGTGGTTGTGTTGTAAGGCTCCTCTTTTCCATAAAAAGATTGTTGATCGGGTTTCTCTTCACCCATTTAAGTAAGATTGTGATAGGTTCCTCTTGACCTTGAAATTCAAGATTTTTTTTATAGGTTTCTCTTAACCTTAGAAAAAGATTGGATTGGGTTCCTCTTAACCCTTGTATTGTTATAGGTTCCTCTTGGCCTTGAATCAAGATTGTTGTAAAGTTTCCTCTTGGCCTTTAACCAAGATTGTTGTTAGTTAATTTCCAATAAGTGTTGGAGAGAGGACGTAGTGTATCTTTGGGGTAGGAAAACCTCTATAAATCCTTGTGTTCCTTCTCTTCCCTATCTCTTTTATATTTGTGCACTTGTGTTTGCTTAATTATCAATTGAATTTTCTTAATATTAACACAAAGTTTGGCATTCCATTTGAATTAAATTTTGGTTAAAGATTTCATATTGCTTAAATTGGCCTAAGGTGTTTAAAGTGTTTTATTTCCACAAGAATTTTTAAACACCAAATTCCCCCCCCCTCTTGGGTGCCATAGGGCTAACACCATGGAAATAATCCCATACAAAATCTTAAATTTATTCACATTGACCATTAGTCTAATAATGCTAGCTAAAGATCTGTTATTATTCCTTATAGTTTAATTCATCATAGATTTAAATGTTACAACATTCTCCTAGTGTTCCATATCTAATGTTTTAGTTTCTAAATCAAGTTGATCTTCAATAATGTATTCTACTGATACTTTACTAGATATACCTACTTAAGTCTCTTTTCTAATCCTATTCATAGTTCATTCTAGTTCAGGATTAAGTCTCAATTCCTCGAGCTTTTAGCCATAAGTATGTATACAAGGTAATGATAAACTAAGAAAGAAAATAACCTAAGAAATAAAAAAGGATAATAATAAAAAAATCAAATAAAGAAAAAAATGTCAAACATAACAAATAATTATAATAAAATAAAAAATACATATAAGCAATACAATTTCATGAAAAGGTAGGGGTGAAAATGTATAAAATCATGTCCTAAAAGTCTATATAATACATCCTTATTTGTAACAATTATAGTAAGCTAATTCAATAGCACTTACATTGGAATGACCCACTCACTGTTTAAAATAAGGTAGATCACTTCAACTTAGAGAAGCTTAAAGGTCTCCTTTTTTACTACTTCCATCATAGGTAGGTTTATTCTTCTTTGTGGCTACGTATCCACATTGCTCCTTCTTCCAATAAAATTTAATGCATTCATGTTGATGGGTTGATACCTTTGATATCTACAATTTTCCATGTGATTGCTATCTTGTGCATCTTTAGAACCTACACTATTTATAATTTTCCATTCAATTGCTATCTTGTGCATCTTTAGAACCTACATTATTCATAATTGTCCATTTGATTACTACCTTATGCATCTTTAGAACATGCATTATCTTTTCCTTTTGCAGTTCATCTAAATTGCTCGAACTAATCACTAGTTAAGGTTTTTCCTTCTCCATGATGTACGTATTGTAAATTATTTCAGACTAGTTTCAATTCAAGTACAGATGCCTACAAAATAGAAAGTAAAGGTTTTTCATTATATATTGGAAGTTCTTTACAGGACACATTACTTGTTGATTTTGATTTCAAAGACTCATTCAATTCTTTCATTATCTCTTAGAAATCATCATTCAATTTGAGTTCAATGTGTTTGTCCTTAATATTCTCTTGAATGACAACTTCCAATTCATCCTTGCAATTTAACTGGAAAACAATCTTTGATAATAAATCAATCGTATCATTAAAACAAACAGGATTTAAGGTTATTTCATAACGTCATAAATTTTAAACTTAACAACATCCCACTTAAATTCCATGGATAATTTATCATTATAAATATCTATTTTTTCTTAACTATTTTTAAAAATTGTCTACCTAGTAAAATGGGAATTGTTTGATCATTATTCTCTATATCAAGTACATAAACATGAATAGAAAAGATCAATTTATTATCTACTTGAACAAGTACATGTTTAATAATTGATAACTCTTAACTTATACATATTTTTGGCATAATTGCTTGATGATTATATTGATTTGAAGGGAAAATCTTATATGAATTGAGTGCGTATTGAGTGAAATATGAAAATAAAATGTTACTTGTGTACTTTCCATTGAATGTCTATATTGTATAGGAGTTTGGTGAGCATTTTCATACATCTTTAGGATAGGGAAGATGTGGAATTGATTTGAGAAGTAAGAACATCAAATTAGGAACCCCACATCAAATTTAATGGCAATAGGATGAGCAGAGAAGAAGTTAGAGTTAAAATACCAAGAGAGAAGTAAAGTTGGGAAGAGCTTAAGCAGAACCACGACTATGGGTTTAACCTAAAATCATGAGTAAACCTACAATCTTAGGTCTACCCATGGTTTATGTAGGCCTCCATTACATAAATAATCAAATTAGATTATTTTTATAGAATCTTTTACCTTCTGAAGCTCTAAACAGTTGTCTAAGGAGAAAAGACAAGTCATAAGCCATCTTTCAACTGATTTTGCACAAGGTTAAAGGAGAAAGAAGGACACAAATGCATCAAATTAAAGATTAAAGATAGTATTTCAAGCAAGGATCATTAAAGAGTCAAGGAAATCAAGACATACAAACATGAGCTTCTCTTTATACTTTCTCCTTAAGATTGCTTTTATGATTTTTGCAATGTATTAGAACTAATTTTTCATAAGATTTAGGTTCTTATAAGCTCTAGGATGTAGTATTAATTATCTTATTTGACATTGAATTTACAGATTACGTTTGATTTGTTTATAGAATAATTGACATTTGCTTTTGATTATTATGCGAATGTAATTTTCAATTCCAATGATATGATTGTGGACATTTAGGTTGAGAAATTGAATGTATGCTTTAGATCAATATATAAACAATGCATCTTTCTCAGAGACTTAGAGATAGGCTTACATAAATGTCTAGATTAAGTGTGAGCTTTAAGTAAAAAAACAGGTGCCATAGAATGTTTAATGCACACAATTAATAGATTAAGAAAGGGGGAACTTTTGCTTAATTAATCAAGTTAAATAGAATTGAATAACTCAAAAGAGACTGTGATTTACCTTAAGGAATCTACAACCTAATAAAATTTGGAAAACATATTGAATCAAGGTTAAATAATGAATAAAAGTGCATTATAGAGGAATTAATTACCTAGATTCTAACTTTATAATTGTCGCTTATTCTTGTGGGTTATCTTAAGAGTTTACTTTTAGTTGTTTTGTTTATTTTCTTTAATTATTCTACTAATCATTCCTCTTTTGAGTATACTTGATAATAGAGATAAGAATCCGTTGATAGTTGCAGTCCTCAAAGATTGAAAACATGGGCTTACATAGGTTGTATTATGTAGCAATAGGTGCACTTACCTTATTACAAGCTATGGTATTTTTTAGTCAAGATTCTTAGTTTATTTTTAATTAAAGTTTAGGCACATTTAATACAGGAACATCAATAATACCTTTAGGATACAAATTGGACTTATCAGCTAATTGAATAATAACATCAATTTTCTCTTAAGGACCTAGATTCAAATAAGCATTTATATAATAAGGCATAACATTTACTAATGCTGCTAAATCTAGCATGTCCTTGTTAATCCTTATGTTACCTATGGTGCATGGGATAGAGAGTATACCAGAGTCTTTACACTTTTCAAATAACTTGTTCCTAATGATGACGGATACATTCTTTCTCACTCTAAATTTTTTGTTTTCTCTTTAATATGCATGACTCTTTTAAAATCTTCTTATATCTAGGCACTTGATTAATAGCTTAAAAAAGAGGAATATTCAACTTTCATATAGATTAGCATTCCTCTCATACTTCCATTTTTTAAAAATGTCTTTAGGAAAGGGAAAAATAGGTTTATATTTATTTGTAGCAAGAGACTAAAGTATTGATACAATAGGATCTAAAGGCTGATTATATATGGTGTTAATAGGTGTGTTTTAGACTATTTTTCTAAGGTGTTTATAGCTATTTTAAGTGTTAATTATGTGTTTAAAGCTTAGTTAGTATGCTCTTTTACATCCTTACTAATGTCTTTTATGTGTTTTGTTGATGTTTAATGATGAAGGGAAAGATTTTAATTTCATTTGAAGTATGGGCTAATGCATTTTTATGCTTATTTAAATAGGATATATCTATAGAAAAGCTAGGGAGAAGTTAAAGAAAAACCAGTCTTAGAGCCTTCCTAGTGCACGATCATGTTAAATCTTAGCAAAAAGTTTCTATTGGCATTGTGCTGGTGCACAAGAGTGATGGATTAGATTTTTCAAAAACGTGGCTTTACTCTTTTTTAAGTCTAGGAGGTTATTTTTGGACATATATAAGGGTTGGAAATCCTTAAGCCTCTGTTATTTATTCAGGGACTCACCCAAAGAAGTAAAAACATTGTTTTGCTGTCTCCTTAAAGAAAAAAACAACATGAACCTTATAAAACTTCAAGAACAACTCACTTTCTAGATTTCCTACACCAAGGACAGAAGAAGAAGATTATCAAGCTTTATCTAGTTTTCTTCTTTATTTCCCTTTCTATCTTTTTATATGTAGAATTTGATTTATGGGGAACTCATTGACATTATGTGTAGCTAAATTTCTTGTTATGGATTGCTTTTGAACTATTTTGTTAAACTTTATATTATTAATTCAATGAATGCATGTTTATGATATTTATTGGGCTTATTCCTTAATTCACATTGAGTGATGGGATTAGGACATTAGTGTTAGGGTGCACAATAAGAGTTAGTATCCCAATAAATGCACAAACATTAGGTCATTCGTTATTTGAAGTGAGATCTTAACTAATTAATTGATTACCTATAGGATTGCCTCATAACTAGTTGGGTAGGTTGGAGGAGTTTTAAGGGAATGAGAGATTGCAAGGAGATTCCTTTCTTATTCAACTTGGGAAACTTGGTTACAATTTGAGAGATAGTTACTAAAACTGTAGAATATCTTGGGTCTTACATAATTGAAACAATAAGGTAAGAGGGAAATAAAATATGGGTAAAACTAATTCATATTGTTAATATTTGATTTCTCAAGTTCCTACACTCTTAGATTATTAATTTGTTAGATTATTCTACTTTAGCTTAATTTTAGTTATTACCATTTTAGTTTTTACCTTAAACAAAATATAACTAAAGTTGTTAGGTTACTAATCCTAATCCCTATAGGACGATATCTTTTGTACTACAAATTTATGATTTGTATACTTGTAAAATAACATAAAACTAGCTATTTAAATAAATCCCTATCACAATAATTCAAGTGTAAAGATAAAATTTTCTCCTATACTTACGTTAAACATTTTATCCAAATGTTTAAATGAAAAAATTAGCATAATAGAGAAAAAATGGAACAAAAAGACTTTTATGATGGTGTTAAGTCAATAAGTTTTGATTTCAAATAGTACAACTGACTCATTCAATCTATTGGCTCCTAAGACGATGTCAACTACTATGATCTACTCATAACCTACCAATTAGAATGTTGACTATAATAAAGCTGAATGATTATTTCAATTATAAGGCATCTTGGGTAATGCTGACATCTGATATGACTATATCCCCCCTAATTATATTATGGTTTGTAAATGGGTCCATCATTGGGCATACGTAGTAAGGTAGATAGATAAGCTAGAGTGATCATAATAGGCACACCTCATACAATGAATTTGGTTTTAATGATATATTATTTTATGTTTTATTCTATGTTAGCATATAATGTGGGCTTATATTAAAGTTCAATGATGCTAATCTAAAGCATCTTTGATATTTCTTATCGTTTTAAGAATTTTGACTTTTCTCCCACCAATCTAATTACCTTGTTCCTTTGAAGAAAACCATCAACACTATGAAAAAATAAATAATAAACTCCTTTATTAGTATCCTCCTTAACTTTTTATAATCGAGTCCTTACTAGGGATGGAAAACCCTTATGAGTAAAGTTTTGCATGCATGTTTCCTAATTCGGCTCAAATTACTCTTCCATTCTAAACCTTCCTAGGACTAAAATGGCACTTGAACTCCATCACAACGATGCCACTTTATGGAGTCATTGTTCCTATGTCTTTCTTTAGGACCATAATGACGGTGTCTATGTGAGAAAAACAATGTCATTTTTCATTATTGTTATTCTTCAATCATTTATGATACACTAGAACGGTGGTTCATATAAAAACCAAAATAATGCCATTATTTATGACCAATATGTTTCTAAATTTTTCTTTTAAGTTCACTCCTTTCTATCCACTTGGTCTTCCAAATATAATATTTACCTATACTTCACAAAAAGTCTCATTAAGAGAATGAATTATCCTTAAAATAGTTAAAAATTAAATAAAAATAAACTAATAAACCTATATAATATACTCATTATCAAATTTCTCCAAACTCAAACCATTGTTTGTTTTTAAACAATCAACCCCAGATATTCATTTAGAAACAATCTCAATAGAAGTTGAGAATTAGCTAGGCACCTTAACACATGTCAATATAATTAGTATAATTAAAGTTTCCTAACTTGATTATTTGAAAAAAAAAACATTTCCTAACTTAGTCCATGACCTAAGACATATATTCATATGCATTTCAACTTAACCTTTGACACATAGTATTAATTTTCAAGTTAAATTTGTATAGAAAATCACACCAATTTAGTTACAGACTTCATTGGTAGGTGTGATTTATGCCCTATCCTACATGGTAAGTGCATTTTAGGCTCCATCTTGCTTTTATAATAACCTTGATGACTGCGTTTTATTTTCTATTTTGTCTTTTACATGCATTATTAATTACTCACTTTTCTTAAAAAAGATAACTAATTTCTAGTTATTAAGAAGGTTACTTTCAAATTAGATAGTTTATCCCAATTATTCATAAAATATCCTAGTAGAGTATTTTTTAAAACTTAACACTATGTAAAAAGGTTAACTTAACACCATAAAATTATAATAAGAAAGGTCATAATCAATTCTGAGTCATTCAATGTTAATCATGTTACTTGTATTAATTTTATTAATGTATACCGAATAATAATCAACTCACCATTAGAATCACTTCTAGAATGAATTATTAAAATCAATTACCATAAAAGACTCACAATTATTTAAATGTAGAAGAACTTCAATAGATCTAAATTTTTTCCTCACTTACGAGATACATTATCCTCAATCTATAAATAAAACAATTAGTAATAAAAGGAATGATACAGGATAAGAAGACTTCCTTGAAAGATGTTTGGTGAAGAAAGATAGTTGCTGAATTATCAAATTGTAATTTTCATTAAGCATTACTGCATTAGCCATACGATTAAAGGGAAACAACTAGAAATATAATACTTGGGAAGCATAATTTAAATAAGTTCAATAAAAACAAAAATCAAAGTATGACATAAAAAAGAAATCAAAATACAATATATTGAACCAAATGAGGTTCCATATTGTTTTAATGATGAAAAATAAATATTTGGAATAAAATTTTTGTTAAGTATAAAGATTTTAAAGATAGGTGTATGATTGAAATATGAGGGAATTAGGTCATTGAGCATCAATATTGAGCAATGATGAAGATTCAAGTGTTCGGAAGAATAAGATATAATTTTTATAGATTTATACTTGTAATTTATTTTGTAGGTCTTACTTTGTTCATTTTGGTGATTTAAGGGTCTCACTCATGCATGATTGCATTAATGAATTAGTTTATGCATGTAAGATGCATAATTAAGAAGAATATGTGTGGGGAATGTTTTTATTAACTCTTTTTATGAGATAAAAATGTTCAGTTGAAGTTTTTCAACTTTTATGTGGGTTTAGAAATGTTTTAACATGTTGGGAATAGTTCAGGGTAGTTTGGAAATCTTTTAGACAAGTTTTAATGTATTTTTTATGAACAAAAAGGAGGTTAACTAAGAGTTCAACAATGCCATTGTGCTACCTACGTTGAATTAAGACATTAATAGTGATACTATAATGGTATCGTTGTTGTTTGATCTTAAATTCCATTAAAGTTTGGATTTTGTACTGCAATTGATGTTTCTCAATAGGAAAATGGTTTTAATACATTAGAATGTTTCACAACAATAATAAACAACTAGTTTTAAGTATTTCACTTATAAATAGGTATTTTTACATTGTTTTTATGCGTGCAAGTGTAAAGAAATCGGTCTTACAAGTGTTTTAAGCATTCAAAGGCCTTATATTGAGAAGTTTTAGCTGAGTTTTAGATGGTTTTTTTAGTATTTTTTAGCACATTTTATGGAGTTTATGAGCCTCTTGATACACCATTTTGAGCTTAAGGGATATTATTTCTAAGTGTATTTTGAGAGGTAGAAGAATTGTAAGAGATTCACATTATAAATATTATCCATAAGCCTTGATAAATGATTGTGAATGCTATCCTTGAGCCTTGAAAAAAGATTGTATTGGTAACTTCGTATTTGTGTTTAGTTATAGTGAAAATTCTCAACTAGGTTTGTTAGGGAGTAGATATAGGAGAAAGTAGACATCTCTGAACTACTATAAATCATTTTTGTTCCTTCTTCCCTACACTTCTACTTTGGAGGACTTAATTTACAGTTTGTTTATATTGTTGTTTAAATTATTTATACTATTATCCTATTTGTTTCCATTTAATTGTATAACTTGGTGAATTTATGATTATTAACTTATGAATTTTTTTAAAGCCCTTATTCACCACCCCCATTTAGGTGTCAAATAGGACCAACAAGTGGTATGATAGCCAATGTCTCACAATAGTTGTAACTCTAGTAAATTAGTTAGGAAAGATCAAAATGGCATATGTGAACACATTTCATCCCTCAACTAGCCAAGAAGGACAAAATACAAGTAAGGCCCTCTATTTTGATGGAAATAATTACCTATATTGGAAGACAAGGAGGAGGTGTTTCTTGATGGTTGATAGTGTAAAATTATGGAAGATGGCTTCTTAAAAGACTCTTATGCCTTTTAAAAATGTACAAATCAATTAGTGCCTAAGAGTGAAAATGAGTGGGATAGTGAAAATGAAAAACTAGTCTCTCTTAACAACAAAGAAATGGACATTTTTTTATTATTCTTTAAGTACAAATGAATTCAATAGGGTATACATGTGAAAAACTGCTTATAAAATTTGAAACACATTGGAAATCACACATTAAGGCATGAATAAATTCAAATAGAGAAAAGTTAGTATGCTTACTCATCAATATGAACATTTTCATATATGACATAATGAATCTATTTCTTCCATGTATGCTTATTCTGTTGATATTAATAACACCTTGAAAATTCTAGGTAAGACCTATTCAAATGTTGAAATTATCTGGAAGATTCTCAAGTCTTTGTGAAAATCGAGGGAAGCTAAGATAACTATAATTTAGGAAGCATAGGATCTCAATGTCCTCCCCCTTGTTGAGATCAATAGTTCTCTCTTGACGTACACGATGAGGTTCAAGGGGACACAAGAAGAAGAAATTGTACTCAAGAAGAAGAATATAGCATTTAAGGCTACAAAGAAGGAAGAGAGTGAGAATGAAGACTTGTCATATTGAAATGAAGGTGAAGAAATTGCCCTCACCATGAGAAATTTAAAGAAACTCATAAGGAGGAAGGAATTCACTTATGAAAGGAAAGATAAATCATTTCCTAAATATAAATTAAGTAACATAACTTATTTTAAATGTGGTGAAAAAGGCAAGAAATAAATTAGTTAACATAACTTGTTTTGAATGTCATGAAAAAGGTCACTTAAGATCACAATGTCTACACCTCTAAGAATTAGAAGAAAATAAGGAAAAGAAGGAAAAAAAAAAGGGAATTAAAGAAGAAGAAAGCATTAAAGTCCGTATGGACCAAATCAAGCACATTTTGAAAAGAAGAATTTGTGAATGTGTATTTCATGGCATACGATGAGGTATCATCTTCCTATTGTCATAATACTTACGTTAAATGTGATTTGGTTAAAGGACTTAAATAAGAAGAAGAAGAAGAAGTTGCATGATAAGCATAAGGAATCTTTAAAATTATTAGATGATGATAAATTAGAAAATTAAAGAATTAAGCATGAAATATAACTAACAAATATGGATGATGATAGTTTAATAAATGAGAATGTCTCATTAAAGGAAAAAAAATTAATCTAGAAAGCTCTAAGGGAAAATGGTGGTTCCGTTTGATATTATCCAAGGTGGAATTATATTATAGGTTTAGGCTAGGTAAATCAATAGATAATCTTAGTCCTATTGAAAATACGAGTGTAAGTGACGACCCAATTATAAATAATACAAATAAAACCCCTATAGTTTGAGCAATAGTGACTGTTCGAGTTACCATAACGTTGATCCTCATTAAAGGAAAAAAACTTAATCCCTTAAAGAATCACTTGCTAAATTTACTAAGGGAAATGAAAAATTAGAAGTAATGTTAGTTGCTCAAAAGATGACTAATGATGAACATGGTTTAGGATATACTAGTAACAACGATCCATCATCTAGCAAGACTATTTTCATTAATGGATGTACTAGTAACTTAGAAGATGAATCTCCACTCCAAATGTTTGTTTAAAATGAAAGCACTAGTAGTTTATAAATTAGGTCAAGACATCATGTATTTATGTATAGTCAAAGGACAAGACTTAGGAGATTCCCTAAATAAGTGTTTAATGATAGAAGATTGTTTTCTCAATCTAGGAAAAGTTTTCAACCAAGATCTTATAATGATTTTATGCATAGAAATGATTATAGAATTGCATATAAAACACAAACTCCTGTTGTTTGGGTATAATTATGGTCATTATGAACATGTAATACCATTTTGTTATGATAGATATGTTAAACCAAGAGTTAAGGATAGGCTTGTAACTAACCATTGTGGACCTAAGATGATGTAGGTATTTAAATTAATATGATTTTCTTATTTTATAGGTCACTAAGAGGAGAAACAAATGGTACATTTGGAGATAATAAAAAGGTAAGGTAATTGGCATTGAAAGTTTGGTAAGAATAATTATCTGTTGATTGAAAATGTCTTATTTGTTGATGGATTAAAGCACAATCTTTTAAGTATAAGTTAATTATATGAAAAAAGTTTATAAACTATGATTTAACGGAAATTAATGTGTAGTTTCAGGAGGTAGATATGGTAGTATTATTTTATTAGGAAAAAGAGGAGGTAATATCTATATTGTAGATTTGTATGACATTACTAACTATGAAAACAAGAATACCGATATTTTGAATTTGTATGACGTTACAAACCTTGAAAAGAAGTGATTGGTTTCTTTGAGTGAATGCATATAGATTTTGTATAGATGACTTAGACATGCTAACATGGATCTCTTCTCAAAACTAAACTCTAAGTAGCTTATCAATGGGATCCCTATCATAAGATATGAAAAGGATATGATTTGTGGAGCATTCCAAATTGGGAAACAAATAAAAAGATCATTTCCAAGCAATAAATCAATAACAACTTCTAAATTTCTTAAACTTCTTCATATTGATTTGTTTTTTTCCTTACTAAAGTAGCTAGCTTAAGTGGTAAATCATGTGATTTTATTATTGTTAATGACTTTAGAAGATTTTCATGGGTGTTATTCTTAAATAGTAAAGATGAATGTTTCAAGTCTTTTGTGAGATTTGCTAAGAAAGATTAAAATAAAAAAGGTATGCCTATTACATCAAGTAGGAGCTCTCATGATAGAGAACTTGAAAATGAATTGTTTGAAATTTTTTGTGATAATCATGGCATTTTTCATTATTTTTTAGTCCCTAAGACTCTACAACAAAATGGTGTAATATAAAAAAATATATTTACAAGAAATGGCTAGATCATGATCAATGAGTACAAATTACCAAAGTATTTTTAGACCGAAGTAGTTACAAGTACATGTTATGTCATTAATAAGGTAAACATTATGTATTAGATGGATAAAACCCTATATGAGCTTTTGAGAGGTAAGAATCCAAAGACTAGGAATTTTATAGCTTTTTGATATAAGTGTTACATATTGAATATTAAGAATAGTCTAGGTAACCTTGATTTCAAAATCAATAAAGGCTATTTTTAGGTTTTTATTGGCTAGTAAAGCATATAGGGTGTTTAATAAGAGAATTCATGTTGTATAAGAATCTATACATGTTGTTTTTGATAGGACTAACCCCTTTTAAATCAAGAAAGTTCTTTAGGATGATGATGTATGTTTGTCTGAGGAATTAGAAAAGTTATCACTTAAAGAGGAAAAGGAATAAGGACAAACCTCACATAAGCCTATTGTTGAACTATAGGAAGAAATGAAGGATGATGACCTACCAGAGTATTGGAAATACAAGAAGGATCATCTATCCAACCAATTAATAGGTGATGTTGAACAAGGTGTAGCCACTCGACTTCGTTTTAAAATTTTATCTCATCTTACTTTTATGCTTCAAATTAAACCTATCAGTGTAGAAGAATCTTTAGATAATTGAAATTGGTTTTAGAAATGAATGGAGAATTAAATCGGTTCGAAAGAAACAATGTTTAGACTTTAATACATAGGCAAAAAGACTATCCAAAAATAGGCATATAATAGTTGTTTAAGAACAAATTAGATTAACAAGGTAACATAATTAGAGACAAGGTAAGGTTATGTTAGGTGTTAAAGGCTATAACCAAGAAGAAGGTATAGATTATGATGAGACTTTTTCCTCCTAGCTAGGCTAGAAGCTATTAGGTTGTTACTTACATTTACACCATACATGGGTTTTGAACATTTTCAAATCAATGTGAAAAGTGAATTTTAAATGGTTTTATATAAGAAGAACTATATGGAGTGCAACCTCCTAATTTTAAGATACATGATACACCTAAGCACTTTTGCAAGCTTTCTAAGGCCTTATATGGTTTAAAACAAGCACTTAAAGCATGGTATGATAGGTTAAGGGCATTTTTTCTTAAAAATAGTTTCAATAAAGGAAATTTTGAAACTAATTTATTTATTGAAAGTGATAAAATGATATTTTTTTATTGTAAAATTTTATGTAGATGATATTATATTTATTGTTATTATTGAGATTTTATATAGTGTTACTAATGATATTTTATGTCAAAATTTTACTAGGAGTAGGGAGTTCTAAATGAGTATAATCAGCAAGTTGAATTTATTCCTTAGACTTTAAATCAAGAAAATGAAGGAAGTAATTTTCATTAACCAATCCAAGTATATGAAACAACTGCTCAAGCACTTTACAATGGATTAAGGAAAGCCATTAGGCACATTAATTACCACATCCATAAAATTAAATGATGATAGGGGTGGTAAGTATTTAATGTCAAGCAATATCAAGGTATAATCCGTAATTTATTGTATTTAATTGCAAGTAGGCATAATATTATATTTAGAGTTTGTTTATTTGCAAGATTTCAAGTATATCCTAAAGAGTATCATTTGTTAGTCGTTAAATGCATCTTTAGGTATTTGTGTGTTGGAATTTGAGACTATGGTATCCGAGAAACTCATTTATAGAAATAAGTAGATATTTTGAAGTAGATTATGTGGATAGTTTATTATATAAGAAGAGTACTTTCATTATATGTCAATTTTTAAGAAATGTATTAGTATTATAGTTTAATCTTGTTACTTCATTTACGACTGTAAGCCCTACAAGCACTCAAGAAGGGGTGAATTGAGTATTAAAAATCTAGATAGATTTGATAGATAAGAAATCTAATACTTCAAAATAATCAAATAAGCTTCTTAAAATTCAATTATTTATTCAATAATACTCCTGAGACGTAAAGTAAACATAAAACTATAATTTGGAAGTAAACAAATCAGATTTGGATACTCAAAGATATGTATGAAAGTAATCAAACGAAATCTGGATAGATTTGAGCAGTCTTCAAATAGGAACCATAAACAAATGATATAAGTGCCCAAAAATCAAACTCAAAACACCTGGATAATCCTAAGATCCTACAAAAACTAAAAAACATCAATCTTATACACATCACTGATTTATATAATACAAATATGCAGTTAACTCAAGAACAAAAAAATAGTGACAGTTTAAGAATATCTGAAAAATGATTTAAAACCAATTCCAATAGCCTTAAAAAATTAGAAATAAAAATTTAACACACTCTATAAACCTTGAGAAGTCAAAAAAATAATTTTTATAAGATTTTAGAAACTAATTAAGGAGTCTAGAAAAATCTTGAAAATAGTGATAAATAATTCAGGATAGATTAGACACTTCTGAAGAGAACAAACTTTAAACTCAAGAAAGAATATTCCAAAAATTGAAACAAAAATCACAAACCTTCTATCAATCTTACAAAAATAGAAAAAACACAATATCAGAATTATGGAAACATATTTATGTATCAAAAATCAATATCTAAAATAGATCAGAACAGATAGAAACAGATTTGATATGTTTGAGAGTTTATGCTCTGATCTGTCAATATAATCACTCCATAAATTATAAACTATGATCAATCATAGTCATACACACATTTCTAATAGAAAAAACAAAATTTTCAATTAAAAAAATAGATTTAAGATGATAGGGATAAGGGAAAACCAAAACAGTGCAGAGAAAGATAGCTTGGAGAGATCGGAGAAGTTGGTCGACCATTTTTTTTTAAGAGCTATAAAACGTGATTTGAGAGTTTTGAGAGGTCTAGGAGGCTAATAGGGTTTGTTCTGTGGCTACTTGTATTTGTTCTTAAACGTTTTAGGGTTTATCCTGATTTAATTCTAGATAATGAAATATAGAAGTGTTGGAGACAGCTTTAAGTAATATGTCTTCTTAAACCTTCAATTAATGTTTTGAGTGCTTAAAAAAATAAAATAAAATTCTAGTACACTCTTAATAACTTAGGAAAAATGTATATGATAATTGTAAAGCAATAAAGAATGATTTGGGTACCGAAAAAATCAGATAGAATGATGATAACTCAAATGTGGACAGATTTGAGGTATGTTAACAAAAGGGCTTAAACTAAACGAATTTTAATTCTAAAAATGCAATTAAATGACTAAAACAATTCTTAACTATCCAAAGATTGAATAAGATTTTAAAAAGATTTAAAAACAATTTTATGCCATATGAATAATAAAAATGATTCAATGACTATGTTATGAAATGATAAGCTCGTCACAAGCTATCAAATAATAAATTCCTAACTACTTAAACTATGCAGGAATGGTGAGCTAGGGTCAAACCACAGAGAGTTGAAATGCAAATGTTATTTCAAATGTTGAAATAAAGAGGAAATAAAACACCCTGAATAGATGAAAGTAAGATAAACTAAGATGCAAAAGACACAAACACACAAAGCAAATTTAGAAAAGATGAATAACAATAGCAAAGAAATGGGTTGGAGATATCTTTAGGATGTCGAGATGATCATTGATCCTAGAATCTAAATGATAGGTA
>JAOXYD010242697.1:0-16983 GCA_028565735.1 Pinacopodium congolense | reverse complement strand
AATAAAATTCAGTTAATTAATAAAACCATGATTCAAATCCTATATGCAAATATGTCATTCAAATGTGAGAGCCTTTTGAAACATTGATTAAGATTAAGAAGACTTACAACTTAAGAAACACCTATTCCTAACGAAACTTGATCTTCTTGACTTCATCTTCACTTTAACATTTCAATGTTTGTTCCTTTAATTATTGTCTTCATGAAGGCTCTTCTACCTTAGACTTCACATACAAGTTCTTGCACTTTCAAATATTTACCTATCTTGATTACACATCAAAACTCAAACATTAATAACAATAATGTTTTGTGATCATCAAAACACATGATTGGAACCTCTTTGTTTTAACAAAACCTAATACCAAATAAAACTTAATTCAAATCTCATAATCGTAATCTATATATCCCTTTAATATCTTCTAACCCATAGAAAATTAATCTAGCACAATGAAATTAAATAAAAAAATCATTGAAAATATGACAAAATAATAAAATAAGATGACATAAATCAAAGATTCAATGATAAACTAACAATATTTAAATATTTGAAAAAGAACAAGTATGTAAAATTAATCCAAATGTAGGAATATGGAAGTAATGAAATAACAATAAATTAATAGTAAAAACCTAGTGAAAGTAAGGTTTCTAATCAATTTAGAGCATGGAATTTAAGAGTAACACAAAATAAAAGATGAAAGGTAGCAAAAGTAGTTAAAATAAGAAGACAATGATGAAGAACTAAGTGACTACTCTAAGAGCAAATAAAAGTGTTGAAAACTGCTCTCTAAGTCTGTCTCTTAGCCTTATATTCTCCCATATTTTGGGTTAAATCAGTTTGGGGGTGAATGGTTATAATTTTCCTTTGGTTTGGAGTCAAACAACATTTTTAAGATGTTAAACAACACTTAAAGGGCATCAAAGACATTATAAATCAAGCTCCATTAAAGTACTTAACACTCAAATATCAACGAAGGTTTTAGAAAGTTCAACGACATTGTTGAATACTACCATTAAACTACCATATTTTGAGCCCTTTTTCTAGTATTCTCCAGATCTCTTCCAAACTCTATCTTTTCTCCTAAAAATTATTTCTTTGAGTCTAAACTTTCATTTCGATTGATAATTAGCAAAACTTAGGCACCTTGAAATCAATATAATGATGAGACCACATGAAATCACATCTTAAAATTCAATAAAATGCACCCCTATCACTAACTCGTTTGAATCATGAAATTCATCAAATCATTCCTAAAAGTTTTCATCAATCAGATTATAATTTAACATAGTGATAACACCTAAGAAATTTATAATATTAAATGAGGAAATATTGACTTCCCCCTCTCAATATTAATGTTGCCACCAATGCTAATTATGTGCTCATCACCAATATAGACATTACTACCACCTAAATCCATACATTCAGTGATAGGGATGAATTTTGTTATGTTTTGATATATCATTTGAATTGGATCCATCCCTATTTTTTTATATAAAATGCTCAATTTATGTTATATTATGTTATATTATGCTTAATGATAGGTTTTATCTCTTAGCACAAGTTTTAGGATTAAAGCATAAAGTTTTGAAAGACACTAATGTAAAAATAGAGCTATACAGTTGGCTTAGGAGACCTATATGGTGGTCTACATAAACCATCATATACCTTTGAAGACTAGGAACTATACAGTGAGTCCAAACCATCGTATTGTTCTCTAAACCACCTTATTAGCACCTGATAATGAAAAAATTAGGGCAAATCAGTCTTTTCCTTATCCTCAACATACCTTATTTGACAAGGGCATAAAAACCACTCTTAAGTGCAAAATAAGGGGGGAGACCAGCAGCCATTACCTTTTTATAAACTTTTCTTCTTTTTCTTACAAAATCTTTTAGTATTCTTGATATTGTAGGCTGGAACTTGATGTTAGTTTAATTTCCTTTCATTTGGTTCCTTCTTCTAAGTAGTTTTATGCTATAAATAATATTTTTTGATTATGTATTTTCTGGATTTTTGTATTTAGAGATTATATGATGTTTAGATAGGATGTTGGTTAAGTTTTGAGCTTGAAATCAATGGATAATGTATGGATGTTAGATTTTATATCAATAGATTTTTTTCTTTTCCATTTTCAGCCTTGATTCTTATTGTTTAAGCTTGATTTGTTATTTTTTTAGGTTTGGTTTGGTTAATTACTAATATGGGTGGTGATTTCTCTTTTGGCTTTTCATGTGTTCTTGATGTTTTTGAATTGGGTTTTGCATTATAATTGAAATCATGCATGTTCTTAGGTTATAAAGTATTTAATTTCAGTTATCCCTATTTTAGGTGTGCTGGAATTTCTATTTTAGTTTTGTTAATTTGGGTTTTGTTAATTAAGTTTAAATTAGTTGACTATTAGCATAAATAGCTCGATTTTGAATTAGATTAAGCGTAGAATCTTGGTTCTTATTACTAGTTGTGAATTTTCCAATCTTGATTTCTTTTAATTAAATATGGGTTTTGATATGAATGAATTTTGTTATAATTCTATATGTTGTTTCATTGGAATTCATTCCTATGTTTATGTTTAATTGCTCTTTTTTTTGTTCCTATTGATTTCACATGTAGATTTAATGATAGAATATCAAAATAAGATAAAAGTGTTGAACCAAAGGAGGTTCCACCCAATTTTGATGATGACAAAACACTCTTTTTATTAATCTATTTGTTTAAAGTATGCTATAAAGATAAGTACATCCAAAGCAAGAAGTTGAACCAAAGTGTAGCGGTCACTGTTGAATGAAGATTGGCCAATTGAACAGACATCATTCCATCGAAGACATAAAAATAATGGACCAATTGACCGATTTCAATGGTTTGGTCAACCGAATGTGGCTACTCATGAGATCGGTTAACTGGATAAGAAGACTAGTCAACTGAACAAACATTGGTCGATTGACTAAATCTACCAGCTGACAAAATAAAGAAAAACAATGAATACTGGCCAACCGAAGGTGTATATCAGTCGATCAAATGAAGGAGATTACGAACGGATTATTATGAATGATCATATTGTATAACAATCGCAAAAATTATACAATGGTCAAGAGAGTTAATGAAAATATTAATGTTGGAGATTCTCCCCAATAGCTAATTAATCCATTTTTACTATTAAAAATATAATATTAAGCAAGGAACTCAAAAATAGGTCTTGATAACGAGTCTGAATCAAAGTTTTAATAATTTTATACTCAAGTTATGTGGGACTTAAACCCATTAAACAAACAGTTGTGTGTTGATTTTTGTGAGTTTATTTTTGACAATTTAAAAAGGAGAGTTAAGAATTTATTCTTGAGCCTACAAAAAGTATTTGTGAAAAGGTTATAATTGAGCCTTCGAAAAAGTAAAGAGGGTTATCCTTTAGCTTAAAAGGAGTTTGTAAGTTAAATTTATAATTGCATTGCTTGTTTCATCTTTAATAAATTCCAAGTTTCTTTTCATTTTATTTGTCTCATATTTATTTTAGTTTCCACAATTTATTAGATTGTTTTATGTGATTCTTGCTTAAATTTCTTAGAACCTAATTTACCCCCTTATTAGGTGCCATTTAGGACCAATAAAAAGCATGAAATTTGTAAGTAAATGGAGCAACTTTGGACAGCTAGAATTTGTGTTTGGCTTGGGACAACATATGAAGGGGTTAGAAGCCTTTAAAAGCTAGAAATATCCTTAATTAAAAATGTAGCTTTAATTGGTGTTTAAGAGGCCTTAAATGTAGCAAAAAATGGGTTAAATGATAGCTAATTGGAGAGCCTTGCCTTGACCAAATCACAACTTGTATGGTTTTCCTAGACGGCATAAAATGATAGCCACTTAAGGAGTAAACTCCAAACCATTTAGCAACAAGTTTGGTGATTTATTTCTAGCCAAAACTCATAGCCTTTGGAGTCTTCCATCCAGTATAAACCGCAACAACTCATGTGCGTTTAAGGTAGCTCATTAGTTCTTAAGTGAGCCTTGAAAAACGACAAAGAGATCTCTTTCTTAACTTGGAATAAACGAAACCCTAAGGAGCTAAGCAAGTGCTTCGTGGCATAAAAAAAGAAGACAAGAAGTAACCTAGTGGAAAGAAAGAGAGAAAAAGAAAGAAGCAAAGCATATTCCAGTGGAGCTAGAAAGAAGTCCCCTTCTATGGTCAATATGTGCGATTAAACAAGAGAGGATTGAAGAGCTTGAGAGATAACAGGCTTTCGGCTATAACTTGGAGAATTCATGGTGAAGAGGTCAACAACAAAGGCAATTATTGGATTCTTCTTCAAGAGCTTGGGCCATTGAACCTTCTTTTTTTCAAGGATAATGGCTACATCTTAGAGTTATTCCATTTTCATTTATTGCTTTGGTTTTAACTTTCTCTTAGTCATGGCTGAATGTATGCTTATCTCCATTTTCTTATCAAAATTTTTATTTTCTTTCACTTCATTTTTTATTGTTTCCTTTTGTTAATAGGTTTCATGCTTTGTTCATTTGACTAAATACTAAGCTAATTGGTTCTTTGGTTTAACATTTTCTTAGGTAGTAACATTGGGTTGTTTCTTTATAAGTCTGTAGTTTACTTTCTTGTCAATGTTTGAAACTATGTCTATTTATATATGAATGGAGATTTTTCAATTTCAATTTTCTAGTTTTTATTACTCTTATTTAAGGTTTGAGTTTTATAATTTCAAATTTTTTTATCAAATATTAAGTTGATTGAAGAATTATTTCATGAAGTTTCATTACCCTTAGTGTGTTTGGTTCATTTATAATTAGTAGTTAGACTTTATGCATGTTCTTAGGCTTTAGTTCATTATATTTCAGTTTTTTTCTTAATTTACATTAGCTGGAATTTTTTTTAGGGTGATAAATTGAGGCTTGGTTCATTAGGTTTTAGTAAATTGCCTATTAGTTTAAGTAACTTAAGTTTATATAAGGTAAAGTATTTAATTTTGATTTCTTTGAATAGTTTTTAACTTTCCAGCTTTTGTTTTAATTGGTTAAGTTTCATTTACACTCTTTTAATCTTTGTTTTACATAAGTTAAACATGTTTGGCTAGTTTTCTTAGGGGTTTGGAGATATTAGAAGGATGGGATAAAAATTACAAGAATGGAGTTGAACTTGTATTCAATTAGTACTTTTATGTTTGGTTTAGGATTTAGATTACATGTTAAGAATTAGGAATTGCTTCTACACTTGATCACCATATAGGTAACTTCCTAAGCCAAAATCTAAGGTTGAGTGTGTGATACGTAATAGTCCATAGCGATTCTCGGAACTAGAAATAGGTTAGTTGGATTTATTAGCATACTTGATCATCTAACCTAGGGTCTTATGCCTTTAGGTTACATCTTCTGAGCTTGTGAGTAGATAACCTAAGTTAGTCATTCCTTAGTACTTAATGCATCTTCACCATTAAACTTAAAGAGCTTATTCTAGGTTATAATGGAGATAGGGGCATTTCTAAAGCCTGTTAAAATTTTCTAATTTAGAGGAACTAAGGGCTTGAGAGCTTATTCGAGCCTATAAGCTAACATCATGACTAGATTAGGGATGTCAATCGGGTGGGTTGAGTTGGGTTTGGATCAAGTCATTTAGATTCGAGTTTAATTGGGTCAACACCAATTTGGATTCAGGCCAGGTTCAAGTCGAATCATTTCAAGTTTGGGTCATTTCGAGTATAAAGGCTTTTGGGTTCAGATCAGGTTAATTTAGGTTCAGATCAATTTCAGGTCGGGTGGAGTTCGAGTTAGGTCAAATTCACGTCAGGTCAATACAGGTTGACTCGTCGCGTTAAATGAAGTTTCATATATAAATAGATAAAAAAACTATTTTTCATTCCCCATACTATAAATTCTAAATAACAATATATTTAATTAATTTTTTATGAAAATTATTCGTAGTAATTTTAATAATTAAAAATAATAATTTTAAATTATTTGCTAAGAATTTTAAAATGGGCCTCTTAACCTAAGTGAAACATTTTTAGTCTAAGAAAAAAATTTATTTACAAGGTTTTAAAATTTTACTTATATGAATATAATGGTTTACGTGACTAAATAAAAACTAAGTGGGTTATTTGAGAGAGATTAAAAGGGAAAAGCAAGTGATTTAGTTGTAAGATAGGAAACTTTAGGATGTGTTTCATATGAAACTAAAAAATAAGTAGTTAAGAAGAAATTATACCAAAAGAAACCTAATTTTTGTTACAACTTAAGCGGCCACCAAGGTCCCAACACACCCATCTATTCTGCCTCTTTGCCCTCTTCGATGCTCACTCACATTCGCAGTAAGAACCATCGTCAGCCATCACAGGCACTGCAGCTAAAGAACAACCCCCAGTCTGGTCAGGTCGGGCTGCCTAGTAAGCGCTCAGGTTAGGTCGTAGCACTCCTCCTAGCCATACAAGCACTATAGCGAGCACACCAACCCTCTGTCTGGCTTGTCGCTACACCTCGCTCACAGCTTACCTTTAGCCCGATCCAGTGGTCCAATCTCCCTTCCCACGCATGGTGCAGGTCACCCGTTAAGAAAGGTAATGTAATTAATTTATAATTAATGTTAAGATTAAAATGGGGGGGGTAATAATGCGTGATTCATAATATTGCGAGATTCGGCACTATTTTGAGGAAGCAAAATCATCAAAATTGATAAGTTGGCTTCCTAACCATTTTTTTAGATATTGTTATGCTCAAGATTTTTAATGCTACAACCAAGTATATTATCAGGCATCTTTAGATAATATGAAAAACTAATAAACTTTATGATTGTTGTGAGACTTTAATTTATTTAATTAAGATAAAAAATATTTTATCAACATATGGCAGATCATCATACGGTTGTAAAAATCAGTTGTAAAATCACAAAATCAACATTTTTTACCTTTTCTCTAAAAAACATCATTTGTGTGTGTATATATGTATAAGTAATTATTTTTTGTTAAATTTATGTATGTAATTATCTGTGTATTATGGATGTAAGAATAATTTATTTAATTTATATTTAAAATTTTTTTTTTGTATATATGTTTTCGAATATTTTTTTAAACATGCATGTCATCGACATGTACTGTTTAGCATTATTGTTTAAAAAATTTGTTTATAGAGATATTATTAAATGACTTTATATTCAAATTTATAGACTGCGATAATGGAATCAACAATGAAGATGTCTAGCATAAATGTAGAGAATGACAGCAACAACCAAAGGATTTTAAGTGGTAGTGCTGATAAAAAAAAGGGCAAAAGAAGTCTTGGTCTACTGATGTTGAGCAGCATCTAGATAAGGTAAAAAGAGTTAAATTCAAACATTGTAATGTCAAGGAATATAAGGCAGATTCATCAGTAGGAACAAATGCGGCATTTGGAAAAGTGTGACAAATATTAAATGTCTTTAACAGAAGGTGGAATGAGTGGACGATCATCTCATTGGAAGTTAGATGAAGCTACTTGTAAAGAATGGCTATGCAAAACCACAATCAAACATGGTTTGCCATATTCACATGATGAATATGATTATGTAGGTGGTTATAATTCAGATTCGAATCCAGATATTAATCATGTTATAGTGACCCGATTCCTATATATATAGGAATCCACTATTTAGAGAGTCATTTCACATGCATAATTGTGAATTGCCCTTCATATACATTCTTAAATTGTGATTTGGAATAATGGTAAATGTGTTAACTGAATTCAATTGATCATTTCTGGGTATAAGTGATTTTGATGTGATTATCGTGCAAATGTGAAGTTATTTGTGTCTTAACTTATGAATTTGCGATTTGGAGTGATTAAAGGGATGCAAATTGAGGGATTGGTGTGATGATAAATGTTTTATGAAATGGAAAAGGGTGGATTGATGAATTATAAGAAGTTGTAGGGAGGGGTTTGTAATTTAGACATCAATGGAGTCAAATTTTGATTTTAGGCTAAAATCTAATCTAACAGTTTGACCCATTGTCTATCCTAATAGAATGCAAATTTGAATGAGCATAAGGAAGAAATGTTATAGCACTAAGTCTTAGTTTGATTTTGGAGAAAGAATCAAGTCAGAAGGAAAAGTATAATGAAAGTTATGGTTGTTTTACTAAATCTACTCATGTTAGGATACTGATTTGAGTACCCTAGATGTTTCCTTTTAAATGAGGACCTTGGAGTCCGAATTAGGGAATGTATGAAACATGAAAATTGTTAATATTTGTATTTTGGATATGCCTATAAATATTCATGATCAAATAATTGGTGGTTAGTGAGTTATGGTGAATTAAACAAGGGATGACAAGTTTAAAAGAGTGATTAGTGGAGTATAAAACAATGAGAATGTGACATTTTACACCAATTATGTTTCATTACTTACCACCAATAGTTTTTAACCATTTTAAGTCCTATTTCCACACATTTTCCTCTGCTTTCTTCTTCCTCCTTTGTGACCTTCAATCCCTAACCCTAACCTACATGATTCTTACCAAAATCTAGCCAAACCTTAGAGTGTTTTGTAGATCTTGATGAGCTCTTCCAAACCCTCTTCTCCTTCCTTGATGGGAGCACGGATTTTCATGGTTTAGGGAGCTAAAAAGGGACTTGGTTAAAGTATAACAAGTAAGTATATGGTCCCTCTTGATAAAGCATGAAAACATGAGATGTATGTAAGTTTGTAGAGTTGAAATAGGCATGAGATTGGAACAATATACATGAAAATTGAGGTTAATTTGATGTCCGACATTTCGATCCATTTTGCACCTAATTAGGATTAGAATCTAAAAGAGCCTTAAGAATAAAAGTTATATAGCTAGATGTTAGTGAGATATTTGTGAATGAATCATGTAAAAAGGATGAATATAACTAGAGTTATGACCATTCTCCCAAAACAGCTTATGACATGTTGTGTTCTAGAAAAATAGAATTATGTCTTGGTTTTTGAGGTACTTAGAATCAAAATTTGGAGTAGGTTAAAACACGATAATTATAGAGTAATGTTTTAGTGACACATTAATAAAATAACCACATTCATTAGATGATTAAAACTCAATCTATGACTATTTTCCTTAAACTGCCCAATAGAAACCTTAATTCTAGAACCTGTGTATTCAAGCTTGATTTTAAGATGGTTAGAGCCTGATTTTGAATGAGCCTTCAAGATGAAATTTGTATTTCTATATCTAAGATTGCAATGGATGAAAGAATCATGATGATTGAATGAGTATAATGTAAGTTATGGTTAGTACATCGAAACTACTTTTAGTGAAACCTTAAATTTGGAACATAAAGTTACGTCCTAATTTTGAGGCATTTAGAGGCTCAATAAGAAAGAGCTTAAAGAATGAAAGATGTAGATATGGATCTTAAATTTACTATGTGAAAGTGTCATGTCATTTGGATAATTTATTAAAAGTTATGCATATTTTTCTTACATTCGATCCTGGTGAACTTCGAAAATGAGACTTTCAATGGATGTAGCATAGAGTGTTAGAAGAGTCGATAAGTTTTGATCCTGAAATGATGATATATATTACATATTGGATAGTTGGAATTAATGTGTATGAATAAGGTGAATTAGGAGTGATTGAATATGAATCGAGCATGCATTATTGATGACATATTCATACATGCATAATTGGTCATTATGTAATTGAACAAATAATAATATGTGTGTATGTAATGCAATTATAAGAGAGAACATTGAGCAGAATCTAGACATCTCCCGCATAGCCAGAAATTTAATATCTGGATATCTCTATGAGTTGGACTAGAGTGCACAATCACTCTATATGCTGTGGTTAATTAAGTTATTTCTACTTATGTTTTTGAAATTGTGAAAAATGGTCTGATTATATATATATAATATGGAGGTATAAGGTGGTGTTTGTATTGCTATTCCAAACACTGAATGTCCGAGGCTATTCAATATTTGGAATACATTGGAAGTGCTAACTTTTATGTGAACTCTAAGACCTATGTGCTTACTTATGTAAATTGTTAGACTCTAATTCGATAATTGTATTCTGTATATGTGTTTTGCATGTGCTCCCATTCTGATTTGATCGAAACTATCTAATACTCTGTGATTCTCAACCATAAGTTAGATGCCAGACTTAGGTCCGATGAGTATGTGTATTCTGCTTGATTGATTATATGATCTGTAATGCGTTGCTTTGAATTCATGAAATGTATGATCACATTAATGACGTTGTGACTGAGGTGACCAAGCTAGTCGCAGATTGGTGTGGGGCTTATACCCGTGGTTGGAATGAACCTCAGGCTCAGATATGTGTGGACACTTTTCACTACGAATCGAGGTCAATACCCAAAGAATGAGCCCAGTATCAGTTACTAATACGAGATAGTAAATGACATAAAGTCACAATAAAAGAAAAATAAAATCGAGTTCTATGTGAATTTGTAATTTTCTTCTTGCATCTATAATCATACTTTGATATGCTAAACACTTGAAAAACCTTATTCTAATTGTGATGATTCTGTTATTTATTTTGTATTATATGCTTATGTGTGGATAGAGTGAGTACATTGATGATGGCCACTCACTAATTTTTTCCCCAAAAACTCATCCCACTCAAAATTTCAGGTCAAAGGGAGCTCGACTCCTCGATTAATACAATGAAGAGCAAGTGAGAGCTGTATACTTACAGACTTATTATGGCTCAGAGGTTGGTCAGCTGAAGTCTCGAAGAGTCTAGATAGCATGTTTTTGTTCTGTTTGCTACTTATGTCAGTTTATGATGATGTATACATGGAATTTGTTTTAATGAAATATGGGTTTTGGTGTCTATGTTCCTTTTGATTATATTGCATAATGCCTCCTATAATTGCTCTAGCGTGCCACCCTTATAGGATATTTACTCAGATATTCATTAGAATGTTGGGTAGGTGTCCTATGAGAGTGGAATGCTACATTATATCCTTTGGTACAAGTAAAAAAAACTATAAAAACATACTTCCTTACTTTAGTATCAAAATTTCCTCTGCCTGTTTCTTTTGTGGAAGCAAAGTAAAGGCAACAAAATACTTTGAGAGTAGATAAATCAAAGTTAATTCCAAAAAGAATAAAGTAAGGAGACTTGTAAGATAATAATGGGGAGCGAATCTTGTTTATGAGATAAACTGCATGGACCACACATTATGCCCATAATTTTATGGGCAGATTAGTTTTATATTTTCAAAGCTCTAGCTACATTTAATATTTGTTGGTGTTTTCTTTCAACTCTTCTGTTTTGTTATGGTGCTTCTGCACATATCGTTTAATGCATAATCCATTTTTCTTTGTAAAATATTTCCATGGAAAAATCTATACCATTTTCACTACAAATGTACTTTACTTGTTTGGCAAACTGTCTTTTACCATAAGTGCAAAAGGTTTTAATCAATTCTATGGTTTCTGATTTAGTTTCATCATATATATTCATGTCATGCTGTTATGGTCATCCACAATAGTTAGAAAAAATTTGTAACCAAGGATAGAAGGTGTATGATAGGGGCCCCAAATATCAAAATGCATAAGATCAAAACAAGAAACTGTAATAAAAGTACTAGGATAAAAAGGTAATCATCTTTGTCTAACAAAATGACAAACATCACATTATTCTGTCAACAGAAAAGGAATTGATGAATCTATTCTAGATAAAGTTTACAATATTTGATTGGAAATATGCCATGGTCTTATGCGCCCTACATGGTCTTGGTGTGAGGAAACATTGCAAACTATGTGGCTGTGGTCTAAATGTGAGGAAGATAAATGGTAGGGACCATTGACATGTTTAGCAAAATCAATTGTATTCATAGACTTTGTGCCTAGAATTTGACAAGAATGAGAGGTAAAAGTAGTTGATAATGATAAGAACTAGTGAGTTTACTTATTGAAATTAGGTTAAAAGATAATATAGGTAAAAGAGAACATTAGTGAGAGTGAGGGAAGAAATGTTGATTGTTCCTACATAGGTAACATAAAAAATTTGACCATTTGGCAATCTTAGTGTGAGGGAGTTCACTGTTTTATAGGTTGTGAAAAAATTTAAGGAACAGATGATATGGTTTGTTGCTCTAGAATTAAGGATTCAAGTGGATGATAATTAGGTAGAAGAAGAAGCTGTGTGTAGTGTACCTTTGTCAATAGAAATGGTATGGATTTGAGGTGTGTTAACAGATTTTCCTCTTGAATAAGCTTCTTTGTGTAAAATGTTCATTAACTGTGCATGCTGATCTATAATAAGATTGTAATTGGAAGATTCCTATGATGATTCCTTGCCAAGTGAAAGAGCATCCACCTCTAAGAAAGAGTGGTTTAGGTGAGTCTTCACTTGATTGGTTGTTTTAAATATATTATGGTTGTTGTCTTTAGTTGAGTAAGGTTGTTTGCCATTTGATGAAAGATTGGGTGGATATCCATACTTATCATAGCAGTTTGCTTCTCTGTGACCTGTATTCCCACAAAAGGTGCAAATAGGTTTTTTATTTTATGGATAACTCCTTTTTTGATATGTTTTATTGTAAAAAAAACTTAAAGGTTCAATTTTTGGTGCGAGTTGTAAGTGTTGTAGTGAATTGTTCAGTTGCCTTTCATGTTGTGTAATCGTTGCAAAGGGTTTTTTAATATCAGGTAGGGGATCCATAAACATGATATGGGATTTAACAATAGAGTAAGAGTCATTTAATCCTCCAAGAAACCTTATGACACAATCACCTTCCTGGTATGATTTAATGATAGCCAAAACATCACAAGTGTAGTGTGGTTCACATTTGCATTTAGGCATAGGTGTAAGGTTAAAAAACTCATCTTATAACATCTTAAAGTAGGTATAATGATATGAAACTGACAATGTACCCTGGCGAAAATTGAAAATTTCCTTTTGAAGGTCAGATATCTTGAAAGAGTCTATTTTAGAGAATCTTCCCTCTAGGTCATTCCATTATTCCATTGTAGAGTCAAATCATATTACACTTTGTGCAATAGAGTTTGTGACAGATCTTAGCAACTATGATAAGATCATTGTGTTATGCCTTTCCTAGTAAACCAATAAAGGATCTTCTCTGTGTGGCATCATGATAGAACCATCAATGAATTTGAATTTATTTTTTGATAGCAAGGCCATCCGAATGGATATGGCCTATAAATGATAGTTTATATAAGTTAAAAGAGAAGCAACAAGGATTATTGAGGGATTCTTATTAGGATGAAGGTAATAAGGACTTGCTAGGTGGTATTTTGGTTTGAGTATATATTGATTGTTTGTTTGAAACTGTTGATTTTGATTTGCAATAACACTGTTACTGGCATGCGAAGGTCTTGGACTTGACATAATGAAGAGAAAAGAAGGTGAAGCAACCAGAAAAAAAAATAGGATGAAAGAGGAAGAAAAAGGGTAGCAAGAGTAAGGGACATCAACAATCAGGATATTCTTAGGATAGTAGAGAACAAAAAAAGAACCATGCAATATAGGACTGTTGCTCTAATACTATAACAGAAAAATAGGAACATGAAAATAAATTGTAATTAGCTCAAATCATTGTTGGATGAAACTAACCTATTTATAGGCTTAACGTACAAAACCAAGTTTGCTGTAATAGATTACAGCCTTGTCAGAATAATTTATACCAAACTCAACAATAATAATAATAAAAAAAAAGAATAACAAAAAAAAACGGGTTTTAGGCTTAGGTCACTTAAGTTGGAGATTGAGCCAATGATCGGGGGTTTTAGACCCGAATAACCATCAAGTCCACTAAAGACCGAAAAGAGAAAAAAAGAAAGAGACATAAAGCCTAGGAGGAGAGCCCGACAAGATCAAATTTTTAGTTCAATTTAGGGTTTTGCCTCTTGAGATGTCCCTGCTTCTGAATCTAGGGTTGGTCATAACAATTATCGCAAAAAAATATAGCAGGCTTAAAGGGAGACATGGAAAAATCCAAGAACAAATATAACCACCACTGTAATTCACTAGTAGTAGATGCCATTATTATTATACTCTGAAGAACATGAGATTATTGCCTGCTTCTTAGATTTCCAAGAGGTCATATAGCCCAATCTTTATCATAACAATCTTGAAGTTTAACATCGGTAGGAACAAGAAAAAAAATAGCCCTTGATCTGGAAAACTTTTCAGATATCTAAGAACTCTGTAAGCAACTCGCTAAAAATAGGCTTACCAAGGAACTGTGATAAGTGATGAACAACGAAAACCAAGTTTAGCATATGTACGTAAGATACAATCATCTACCAAGTAGTGTGTGACAAAAATAAGGATCATGTAACCAAGAAGAATTGACATAATCCATCTTTGAAGAACAATAATGAGTCTTTACTAAATCACTAGCAAGAAATCCAGTATCCCTCAATAATTCCACGACATATTTCTTCCGGCACATATTAATTCCTTGATGAGATCTTGTAACTTTACAACTAATAAAATACTTAAAGGTGCCTTGATTTTTTATTTAAAAATTTTATGTCATCAATAATACTAAAACACACAAGAGAAATTAAAGAAAAGAGAAGAAAAAAGAACACATAGATTTAATGATATTCAGCAATTGTTGTTACCTAAGTGCTTAAGAGCAAAGTGACTATAAATTGCTTATTATAATGATAATAGAGTTACAATAGGTTTTATAAAACCCTGGTCCTATATGGTACATTATAAAAATACTTAATTTTTTTAAATCAAAACAACGTTTGAATGCATGGATGAACGACGCATTTCATAGAGTTCTTGAGCTCGTCTTCACTCGAGACTAAAACAATAGTGCATAGCTACATTAACGGTACTGTTTGTATCCCCATTTACCTTCTGTCAAAATAACTGTTAGAATGAATAAGAGAAATAAACAGAAGAGAGATGAACAAAGATCTGAAACGTTTATATTTATTGTGTATCTTGATTACAAGTAAATGGGTCTATATATACATGATAATTTGAACAAAAAAAAACAAAGATGAAATCGGTGTAGGTGTAGGTGTATGTGCAACTGTAGGATAGCTTCATAGCAGCAATCGGTGTAGCTATTTTGGACTTCTGGAGAAGGTACGTTGACCCCCCCCCCCCTCAAACTCAAGGTGGTAAAGAGGAGAACAACTTAAGTTTAGAGACAAGGTCCTGAAATCGGTGAGGAGGATGAGACTTAGTAAAGATGTTGGCAAGCTGAGATTGAGAAGAGATGGGGACAAGTTGTAAAGTACCACGGAGAAGATGATGACGGACAAGATGACAATCAATTTCGATATGTTTCGTACGCTCATGAAAAACATCATTATAAGCAATTTGCGTGGTACTTTGACTGTCACAAAATAAAGGAATAGCAGAAGATGATGAAACACCCATGTCCTGAAGTAACCATTGTAACCATAAAAGTTCAGAGGTGGTGTCAGCAAGAGCTCGATATTCTGCTTCTGTACTAGAGCGAGATACAATTGTTTGTTTCTTACTATGTCATGAAATGAGAGATCTTCCAAGAAAGAAACAATAGCCAGTAGTAGATCTATGATCAGTCGAATCTCTAGCCTAGTCAGTATCAGAGTATGCTCGCAACTCAAGTGGAGAAGAATGATAAAAGTCAAGACCATGAAAGAGAGTGCCACAAACATATCGTAGAATACGAAGTACAACAGAAAAATGAGCAGATCGAGGTGCAGATATAAATTGGCTGACAATATGAACAACATGTGCAATATTTGGATGAGATCCTGTGAGATATATAAGACTTCCAACCAATTGACAATAAAGTGTGCCATCACTGAGAAGAGTTCCATCAGTGGTGGAAAGATGAGCGTTGAATATTAGCAGTTTTAGCATCTGTAATCCCAGCACGAGAGATGAGATCAGTAGCATACTTTACTTGAGATAAGTAATATCCTATGTCATTAGATGATACTTCAAGGCCTAGAAAATAACTGAGAGTGCCAAGATCTTTCATGTCAAACTGTTGATGGAGAAAGGATTGCAGAGTAAAGATTCCCTGTGTGTCATCACCTGTGATTATCATGTCATCCACATAAAGAAGGAGAAGAGTATATCTATGATCATTGTGGCGAACAAATAAGGCATGATCATAAGGACTAGACTGAAAACCAAGAGGTTTAATAGTAGAGCTGAATTTAGCAAACCAGGTCCGAGGAGCCTATTTAAGGCCATACAAGGCTTTGTGAAGACGACAAACTTTATGTGGAGGATGGTCATACCTAGGAGGAAGTTTCATGTATACTTCCTCTACAAGCTCACTATTGAGAAATGCATTTTTGACATCCATTTGGAATAACTGCCAACGTTTGCTAGTGGCAACGGCAATGAGACTGCAAATTAAGGTCAAGCAAGCTACTGGAGCAAATGTCTCTTCATAGTCAATACTATACTCTTGTGTGAAACCTTTTGTAACAAGTCGAGCTTTGTATCGTTCGATGGACCCATCAGCTCGAGTCTTGATTTTGTAAACTCATTTATAACCAACAAGTGACTTATCCAGAGGTAAGTCAACCAAATCCTAAGCATTTGCACTAGTGAGAGCCTGGAGTTCTTCTGTCATTACTTGCTGCCATAAAGGATCAAAACTAGCCTCACGATATGTATGAGGTTCATATAGAGAAACAATAATGGAATAAACATGAAAATCACGAAGACGGACAGAAGGTTGACTTACTCGATCAGTACGGCGAATAGGGAGTTGTGGAGGTAGAGAAGGATCAGGTGGAGCACTAGGCAGATCCACAACTGGAGGAGAAGCAGGAGGATCAGGCAAAGGTGGAGTGGGATTGTGTGAGCTATTAGAAGGACTTGCAAGAGAAATATTAAGCAAAAGAGATATGATAGGATTGGAGAAGAATGGACGAGGAGGCTCACGGACTCAAAATTGTGAAAAATCTAAAAACATCTTATGTTCCGAGAAGGTTACATGACGAGAGATACGAAGCCTTTGTGATAAAGGATCCCAACATCTAAATCCCTTATGTTCGATACCATATCCTAA